>JAESVK010066443.1:18862-41837 GCA_017140935.1 Hamamelis virginiana
ATTACACCAGTGAGATTGGCTATTAGGGCATATTACTAACAATTTTTATGTCAATCATATTCTGGTTTTCCAGATTATTAAAAAAACTTTCTAACAGAAGCCGGATATTTTCTGTCAGCCCTTTACTTTGCTTAGACTCATCTAATATTTGTTGTAACAAAGCATTTGTTTGTTGGGTACTAGCTTGCAACAACGCATTTGTTTTCTAAGCTAAGGCTTCTATTCTCATCAGAAAATTTCTATCTTTAATATGGCGGTCTGTTTTAGAGTCACTATACTCAATACCAGGCTCTATAGCCATTTCATTATTGGCTTATGAAGATTCTGCTTGTGAAGATTCTGCTTGCTTGCTTCTAGTGTTAAGAGCCAATACACTTGGCTTGTCCCACTGGACATGCCAAAATGTTGATTCACTTTTAAATTTTTAGGAGTTCGAACCACTGCAAGGTAGTTCGAACCACTTCTCACGATCAAGATCAAGTGATGGGGTTCGAATTGCCTCAATTAAGAGAACTTATTAGAGGACAGGCCAAGTAAATTAATTCTAATAATTTAAAAACAAAAAGCAACAGAAATACAACATTAAACAGGAAAGAAAATTTATCTAATAAGAATTAAATAAATAAACCATTCAATGGTACGGCTCAAACTACCCTCGAGCCCTTTGGAAAAACTAATTGTATCTCTTGAAACAATATTTCACCTCTTAACCTAATAAGAAAAGTTAATATAAACTTCAAGATAGCTCCACGCGTTTCCTCGCTCCTCAAAACAACTTTCTGGCAAGATAAGTTGATAAAAACTCATTCCTCCAAATTTCAAGACAACTATACCATCACCTTGCTACTTTAGATGCCTTAAGACTCCTCTTAATGCCTTTCCGTCCTCTTCGAATAGCCACAAAAGACTCTACTACGGAGCCTAACTCGGCCAAGCAGCAATAGGGTTCTCAAACATCTTTCTGTGAATGAAAGAAGCTTTGAAGTTGTGGTGTATGTTTGAGATGATCTTTATTCGCCTCTGATCCCTTTATTTATAGATTCATTCGTAGTTTTCTTCTCAATTCCAACTTCTACACCGCATTGTTTCCTTTTGTTATCAGGTCTCTTCTTTTTGCAAATTCGTCAATCTCAATAGACTCCTATTCGAGCTCGATGATCATTCTCCAGATAAAAAGAACTTCCATCCCAAGTGACTCACTGTACTTCGAACTTTGTTATCACCTGCCAATCTTTGGTAATTGTTTAATTTATGGGATTAATATTTATCTCAGTATAGGATAAACATAGCATCATTATCCCTTTATCTCTGCCACTTTCTCCCTGAATTTTAATCCTTAACGACTTCTTTATTATGAATATAATTCATAATATGTCTCCTTCTGTATTCCAACACGTGTCAGCCATTAATTGGTTGGTGTTAAAATATGGATTAACAATTACCCAAGAAAGAAGATTAGTTGCCATGGATGGAGTAGAATTTCCAAAACAGTCCATCCCCAATATGTGTATCAAACCTTAAAAGAGAAGATAGAGAAAGCTATAGAGAGAAGAGAGAAAACATGCCCAAGAAAATCCAACCCTTTTATCATCTGAAAATTAGCCTTAAATAGGCTTAGGAAACCCTACAAACAAATCCCATCCAAAACCAATCACAAAGTTACTTAAAAACTAAGTTTCTTAAAAATAGAAACTTTATCATGCCATCCCTATCGATAGGATTGAGACCCCTATCGATACGCCATGTTGGAGGCTTAAAAAATCTGCTAAAAATTGCATCTAAGGGTTGCCCTATCGATAGACCTAGTTTTGCTACTTTTTGAGTTTTTTTGCTTCCCAATTGCTTCCAAATGTTTCCTAGCACACTTGCATCAACTTTGGCACTCCATTTGACATTGATTAAGCTCCAAACTAGCAAAAATTTAGAAACTCTTCCTTCTAAAAGCTTGAAAATCCAATGTAATTATACAAATTTCCTATAAAAAAGCAAAAATTTACTATAAGAATCAAACTTGAATAAAAGTAAGCAAATAGGTATGAAAAAGTAAACAAAAACACCTTTAAAGCCTTTTAATTGATGTATGATTGCATAGAAATCACCAAGCTTGTGATTGGATAGATGGGAAATGGCACTTTTGAGCTAATGGGATATTTAAGCACTCTTCCCTCCTCTTTGAATGGTTACCTAGTCATTGATTAATATCATCCAAGAGTATTTACTGCTCCATTGTTAAAAATTTCTCAACTACTTCTCTCTTGAGTATTCAATAGTCTTTAATAGTTAAAGACCTATTAGTGTGAGCTTGATTATTGTACAAACCAGCTTGTTGAATCATTTATTATACTCATTCAATTTGTAATCATTTTGTGAGCTAGGGTTTGGTAATACCCTTGAAAGGCTTGGAACTTATTGGTCAAGTTTAAGTTTGTGAAGAAGAGTTTGGTATTTTTACTTATTGTAAATGTTTTATCTCTACCTAGTCATTGACTAATATCACGTCTCCACAGTATAATCAAGGAATTTAAGATAAATGGTGAAACAATTAAGTTTTAGCTTATTAATTTGCTTTTAAGCATGCGGGAGGACTCCCAATTCCTGATTAAGCAACCTGCAATCGGAGACAGAGAAGAAACAGTATAAAAGAATATCTAGTATATAATATTAACAGTATTAATATTTACAACTAAAATTAAGTCCAATAATTTATTTTTATAAACCGTTAAAATCTCCGGCAATGGCGCCAAAATTTGATCATCTGAGAACAAGGGAGATTATTCCTTGTTAATGATCAAGATTAATTCATTTATAAAACCGTGTGTTGTTAACCTCAATTCAATTGTAATTGGTGAGCACGGGTGTCAAACCACTGGGAATAATATTGGTTTAATAAGATAAACGATTAGATTTAATTCTAGTGAAAGAATATTATCAAATTGGTTTGGTGGTGGTAAGAGCTTCAAGTGTATTGAAGCAAAACACATATTTTAATTAAGCAGATTAAATACGTGATTAAATTAGTGGAATGAGCGGAACCTGGGTGAGTGATCCGTTTGAATGTCAATTACGCACTTAGTTATAAAATCCACAATATAGTATTTATGTATGGTGGATCATCTGATTGCACCATAATATTGCATACTTTTATTGTATTATTCCCATCATTTTGTACATACTTGAGCCATCTATATTTATAAATAGATTCTTTTTATGTTTTGCCTTGTTTTTGTGCTTTGTAGGTTGAATGCAATAAAATGGATGCTTTTTGCATGCAAAGTGAGAGCTTCGAGTCAAGCCGTGGAAGTTTTCAAAGGTCATGGGACTTATAGGACATACTTTTAAGTGTATTGAGATGCTACATATCAAATTTCAAAGCTAAATGCCAAGTAATTTGGGAGATATGAGCAAATGAAGTCATGAAGTGCAAAAAGCGACCAATCTGGACATTTTGGAAAACCCGTTTCTCTCTAGATTGAATTAGACAATGAGACCACCATGGTTGGAAAGAAGACTTCTCAAGATTCGCGTGCATATAAAGAACGTCCAAATCCGACTCCGGACAAGGGAGATACAAGCATTTGAAGTCGGGGCATTTTGTAGGCAAAAATCTGCACTTACGCAAGTTACTGTTCATGCAGAAACTTGTAGTACAGGTACTAAGCCACGAAAATCCAAATTTTCAGCTTGTAATATGTATTTTTGATGAGGTGCAATGTGGAGATTTCATGGGAATTCTAGGGCATGAATTGGGGGCCTTTTTAAAGGCATTTTCAGCCATTTTTGGAGCCTCTCCCTTCAAGCCTTCTCTTAGTTTAGGTTTAACTTAGTTTCTCTCTTAGGTTTAGCTTAGGATTAGCTTAGTTTAGTGTTAGTTTAGCTTTTTTCTTGGTTCATTTCATTTATAATCTTTAGATGTAGAACTTAAACTTTGTATTTTCATTCTCAAGTAATATAAATAGCTTTCATTTCAAGTTTCTTGCATTTTTTTAGTTAGTTCTTGCAATTACATCACTTTCCTTGCATTTATGGCTTTCTAGGTTCTCAAGGTTGGATTCAATGGTGGATTTCCATCCTACAACTATGGTAATATGATTTTTCTCCATTTCTATTTTTGAATGTTTGTTGAATGATGCTAAATGCTCTTTATTTTATGAACCCACTTGGTTTTGTATCTCTTGACCATTTGTAAACAAGCTTTGGCTTGACACAAATGGTGCTTGAACCACATGCACTCCAAGTGTTTGCTAAAATGCCCCAATGAGTATTTTTCATTATTCAACCCCATTTTCCTTGTGTTTTGTGTTTGAATGGTTATAAATGTTTTCATATTTGAATCCTCTTGGTTTGGCATCTTCTTGACAATGTGTTAACAAGTGATACTTGGTACACATTGTGCTTGAATTTTTATGCACTTCAAGTGTTTGATGAAATGTTCAAGAGAATATTTGTTTCCATTTAGCACCATTATGCTTTTATTGCTAAATCCTCCATCAAAGACCATTTTTCTATGGATCCTAGATGAGTTTTCATTTCAAAGTGCATTTAAAGTTAAATCCTCCATCAAAGACTATTCTTCAATGGATCTTAGATGAAAAATCATTATGAGAAATACATATTCCTAAGTTGTGGATGAAATGAAACCCAAGAATCATTTACATTTCATTATTGTTAGCTTAATTTAATTAGTTCTCTACAAAACACTTAACCACAATCAACCCCCCATGATTTTACACTTTCTTTGCATTCATTGGTTTGCAATACCTAAGGATCATTTAGACCAGTTCCACTCCCTGTGGAGATGACCTGAGGACTCCCTCAGTATTTGTTATGCTTGACGATGTATGAATTCCTACGCTTGGGAATATAATTGAGCACACCTACACGAGACAAGCATCATCCAACTACAAGAAGGAATCCCCAAAGAGATGATGAATAGCGGATTCGACACGTTTATCCTTGAAAATGAATAGATTGTCATTATCTACCTTAATTGGGAACAAAGCATGATAAATCGTTATTCATCCCAATAAGCACCATTGCATAATTATATAATTGCAATCACAGAAATACAATTATATTATATTAGATTTAGCAATAGTGTGCGGTAAACCATCACAACTATGAAATCACATAAATACAGATAAAGGGATGTTTATAAACTAGAAATGCGTAAAGAATCCAATCTTCATCCTCACTCAAGCTTGGTAATTTAGTTACACATCAATAGAGGAGAGTATCATTTATCCATGACAAGCTTCCAAGGGGTCACGGGATGGAAATAATAAAGCAAAAGAAATTGGCAGAAGTAAATAAAGAAAATGGCAGAAGTAAATAAAGAAAATGACTAAATAAGTAAAGAACAACCCTCAAATGAGAATTGAGCCATGCATGAAAGTAAAAACACAAAAAGTAAATGATAAAATAGAAAGCAGAATTGAACTGCAAAGTTAAGTCTATTGAATTTGAAAGAGAAACAATTCAAAAACGAAGTCTTGAACCCTCTTAAAGTCTTACATAAACACATATATATAGGCTGGAATTACAAATGACCAAAATGCCCTTGCCATCTCAAAAGAATAACTTGGAATGCCCTTAACCGACTCATCTCTATCGATAGCGAAGTTTGGCTATCGATAGAAGTTCTATTGATAGTGAGACTTGGCTATCGATAGAGATGTTGTCCCTTGACTTGTTGATTGCAGAATTTCTTTTGTTGTATTCCTAACTTCCTTGAATATGAGATCTTAAAAGTGAAAACGTTCATCCATTTGATGCTCAGGCAAATCTTCCTTAGGTTTGGCCTAAAACCTATTCCATTCTGCACAATTTTCCAAGAAAAGAGAAAATCAGCATTTTTCAATGAATTACATAAAAATAGGCTTTTATTAAGCAACTAAATACATAAATAAATGTAGTATTGCCATAATTGAAGGCAAGATTGTGATACAATCATACTCCCCAACTTAGGTTTTGCTAGTCCTTTAGCAAATAGTTATACGCCGAATAACAAGAAAACGTAAACCTATAAATTAAAGCCACTTTTGCAGGGAATCGCGATTGCATTTAGCATATGCAATAAGCCTTTTAAACCCCTAGGTTACTCCTAGCGGACGAGTGAAGTCTCGTGAGGGTTTGTAGAAATGATACCCACAAACATGAAATTAATAAAAGAATCAAAAGATGAAGAAAACAAACGTTAAAACTATAAAAACGTAAGTCAAAAATTAGAGTTTCATCTACAAATATACCAAGTACACAATTGAAAACCTTGATACAGAAAATGCTATCTTTAACAGGTAATTAGCCAGTTTTCAATGTGTAGTGAAGGTGAACTTGATAAAATCAAAATAATTGCAATAATAATATAAGTATCAACCCTAAATAAGCTTAACTTCAAAGCCTCACTGGTGGTCACTCGCAAAGAATGTTCGCTAAGAAAGGTTAGTGACCTTGTGTCCCAATTGGATACATACAAGTATAAGACTCATACATTAAGCTCACTAACCATGAAAGATGAATGAAACACAGTTATATATGCATAGATGATCAGTTCATACATATTCAAAACTTAAAATAAACAAGTAATCATAAGAGAATAGTGCATATAATTTGAAATCAAAAAGGACTGTTATAGGATTGTAATGTTTTTGGGTTTGTACACAAAAAAGTTTGAGACTGCAAAATATGATGGTTTAATATATCTGTTCAAGCTTACTACCCTAAACCATCCTAAAAATCCTAACACTAACCCTTAACAACTTAAAACTCTAACCAAAAGATAACTTAATACTAAAAAAAAAAAAAAGATCCCAAATCATGACTGTGTATCATCTCTCAGCTCAACATCAGCTCGCATTTATGCCTCTCTCTGCCCACGGGTTTCCTCGGACTCCTGATCATCCCCAGGAGGGATGTCAACTCTAGCAGTGGGCTGTGGCTCCTCAAATAAAGCTCGGTAGGCCTCAGAAATAGGCTCGCCGTCCATACGTCTCCACATAACCCGAAGCTGTGCAGACTGTCTCTCCAGCTGAGTAGACTGTCGCTGCTGAGTCTCCATGACAGTCCTCAGCCCCTCTAAAACCTGAAGTAACAAGTCCTGAGAACTGGTAGATGATGTGGCTGGCTGAGTAGGTGCAGAAGTAGTTGATGGCTGGGTAGTAGTAGCTGGCTTTGATGGGTCAATAGAATATGTCCGTGGCCTCTTCGCCCGTGCCGCAATACTCCTCTGAATAGTAGTGGGAGTAATAGGTCCCTCTCCCCACTTACTCTCCTCATCAGTCTCAACACCCGCACCCAATGCAAAAGTTGTAATCATCTGGGGGTACTACACGTTGCTCCGCGGCTGTGTGAATATAAGTGTGCGAATCTCGTTAAATATCAGCAACGCAATATCCATCTCATGGTCGCTGAGAAACTCTAACAGCAGCCGCAAAGACTCCACTGGGATCTGGGAATCAGTGCCCCTCGCCCGCAGGTTACAGTAAAGCAGCTTATTCATTGCTGCGTAATTCGGGTGCATGTTCCAGTCGTGAAATAAAGTCCATCCCAGAGAATGCGGTCCACATAAACCATATCAGCACATCTATCCTCTGCAAGGTCCAGATAACCTCCATGAGGGTACTCAACCTCTAAAGCTACTGGCCGCTCGCATCCCAAATAAGTGACGATGTCGTATTGGGTAATCTCAACAATGCAGCCTCCCACCTCAGCTCTAATCATCTCGGCATGGTCCTCTGCAATGCTAGCTGAGGTGTAGAACTGACGAACCACATTGGGCTTGTAGCCCACGCCCTTCCTCAGCCAGGTACTGAGGTGTCTGTCCTGAAGTGTCTGAACAAGTAAGCCTTTATGTTTGAAGGCTTTCGGGTCTACATAGCGCTCAACATTGAAGTTCTTCGCCTCGAGGACCTCATGCCATGGTTTCGGAGCTCGTCGGGTTGGTAATTTCTTCAACCCTTCCTCTGTCACTGTATAACTCTCAAAGTCCTGAGTCATGCGAGGCTCGCCAGTAGCGCCTATTTCAGGGTGCTCAGTATCAAGAACCTCCTCCACATATTGTGAACTCGTGGGAGGCGCACTCGCTGGTGGCTGACTGGATGACTGACCTCTAGTAGTAGGTCGCTGAATGGGGACTGGAGGCATGTCTGAATCTGAATCATCTGAAGAATCAGGCGCTGTACGCTGGGCATTGCCTCGGCCTGTGGTAGTAGACCTCCTCGGCCTCTAGGAAGTAGGAGCAGGCTCCTGAATGCCAATACCCTTAACTGGGGCCTTAACGAGCCTCGGTTTTTGCACAAATGTAGTCCTGTCCTCCCCTCTACCCTTGCCCTGATCCTTCGCAGTTATTTTCTGGCGAACCATGACTCTGAACGGAAATAAGCACAAACCCATAGCAGTAACACAACAAGAACCCACAACACAGCGAAGATAGCTGCAGCACACACAACTCAAATGCCTATCATCCAGGCCTCAACCAAACACAAGGTAGCAGAAAGTTCAATCCCAACCAATAATATCCCAAAGCGAAACCCAAAAATAAGCTAACCTCAAAACAAGTCTAGTAACTCAAGGTTCCAGCAATTAAATAAAACGTACTTGTTTTTAGATGAGGAATAATGAAGCTTTAGGGATGTTTGCCGGACTAAAAAACACTCGCCTGAGTGTGATCGGAGTACAGTGGCAGTGGGTATATGGAGGGATTCAATCGGATGGAAATGTAGGTAAAGTTGCAAGGAGTGCAACGGTGGTTGGCTTGGATGGAGGGGATGTCGGAAAGTGGCCGGAAAAAGGGTTTGAAGGTGAAGAGGTGGGTGGCTATCGCGGATTCCGGCGAGAAGTGGAAGAAAAGTGGGAAAAACCGCGCAGGGAAGAGGGTTTGAACTGAAAATTGCGTGTTCTCTATCGATAGCAAACTATCGCTATCGAAAGCCAACTTGGCTCTGACCTCGAATACTTTTTTTATTTTTTTGATGGAAGCTTGGCTATCGATAGAAGTTTTATTGATAGCGGTGCTTGATTTTTTTTTTATTTAAATGTAAGACACACTCACTTTACACCAGTGTTATTAAACCCGGACCGGACCGGCCGGTTCAACCCTCAAAAACCCATTTTTCAAATAAACCGTTCAACCCGGCGGGTCAACCGGTCAAAAAACCGGTTAAAAAACCAGTAAACTCGGTTTGTTTTTTTTTTTTAAATAATTTTTTTAATTTTTTCTAAGGTGCTCAAATGACTAAAATAGTCCCAATATTTGTAATGACTGCACATAAATTCAAATATATGAATTGATTGTACAAATATTTTTAAAAAAATTATATTTTGAATCATTTATAGCTTTTATTCTAATAAATAATTAAATAAATAAATAAATAATATATTTATGACGTCACAGTTCAACCGGTTGAACCGGTTGACCCTTAACCCGGTAACTTTTCCGGTTCGATGAACGGTCCGGTTTTTAAAACAATGCTTTATGTAAGGTATACCATATGTATATGTTGGCTAATTCGACTGACAAAAGCCAGTGTTTGTGATTGATCTCAAGCCAGTAATCCCTGAAAGATCTGTGACTGCATCAAGCTCGAAAGAAACGCATCTTCTCTATGATATTCAATTGCTCAAGCTTGGAATGCTATTAGTTTGGTTTTATTTCCTAGGAAGGTGAGTTTGGCTTAGAACCTAGGTTGTTTATATGACCATAGGTGATATATATTGCCCCAATCACCTAGGAATGATCCTTAAGTGCATATAGGTCCTTTTTCAGTGAAAATTATTCAAAATTGGGCTTTGGCACATTTTGGATCGATCCGGCATTTTATGTAGGATCGATTCTATTTGTGTTCTGCATAATTGGATCGATCCAGCTTTCGTGCCCGGATCGATTTTAGTGGTAGAGGAGTTTGAATCGATCCGGCTATTTTTGTAGGATCGATCCACTCGTATTTTGTGACCTAATTCTTTTAAAATTCGAGGTTTCTTGCACTTTTTAATTGTTTGAAACCCTAGGTTCTCACTGCCACGATAAATACCCCCATACTTAGTCTATTTGGGTATGTGAAGTATCTTGAAAAAGCTCTCAAGTAAAACCCTAGGTTTTCTCTAGCTTTTTGCTTCACTCTTGTTTCAACTATGCATACATAGTCTTCTAGACTTGCCTTTATCGCCTTATGCATAGTTCCTTATAGCTTAGCTATACAAACCTTCAATCTTTGAGTTTGATAAACGGTGGAGTTCCGTTGAAGCTTAGTTTCGGTGTGTGGAGCTTAGTTTGTGGATTCAAACGATGGAAATGCTGTGAAGGCTGCGTGGACTCGCAGGTTGCTTGTAAAAGAAAGGGATTCTATTGGTTTGTGGATTCAAGCGTCGATGTTGGTAGCTTTACCTTTCTTGTACTATGGTTATTCTTTCATAGTGATTTCTGTGCTCCCGAGGTTTTTTACCCGTTGGGGTTTTCCTCGTATATCTGGTGTTGTTCTGTGTGATTGTATATGTTTCATATTCTGTCAACTGAACGTTTTAATGGTTAGGTAATTAAAAGTAACCTTTTCATTCAAGAAAAAGTTTCCTCATAATTTCAATTGGTATCAGAGCTGGTTTACTTGTAAGGTCTTAATATCTGAGTGTGTTCCTGTTTTTGATTAGATGGATTTCTTGAAAGAAGGTGGCTCAAACTTAAGACCCCCATTATTTGAAGGTTTAAATTATGCTTATTGGAAATCTAAAATGATGATTCACTTAAAGTCTATTGATGATAGAGTGTGGATGTTAGTTGAATCTGGTTGGAATCGTCCTACCGTGTTAAAAGATTCTGTTATTGTTCCCAAACCTATTGAGGAATGGGATAAATCTGACCTAGAAATGAGTAGCTGGAATAACAAAGGTCTTTACGCCATCTTTAATGGTGTATCTGGTTCAGAATATCGTAGGATAATGACATGCACCACTTCGAAAGAAGCTTGGGATGTCTTGCAAGTTACCCATGAGGGTACTCGACAAGTTAGAAAATCTCGCATTCAGATTTTAACTTCTAACTTTGAACTACTTAGAATGGAGGATCATGAATCTTTCTCTCACTTCTATGCTAAGTTGAATGACATTGTTAATACCTCCTTCAATCTTGGTGAGGTTATTGCTAACAAAGTTGTAGTGAATAAAATCTTAAGGTCTTTACCTGACAAATTTCAACCCAAAATCACTGCCATAGAGGAGAGCAAAGATGTGGACTTGATTAGAGTAGATGAGCTTTGTGGTTCTCTTCAAGCTTTTGAATTGACTTTGAGGCAACCTAAAAAGTCTAAATCTATTGCCTTAAAGTCTGTTAAGGAAGATAGTTCTATTTCTGATGATGAGTTGAATGTTGATGATGAGGATATTGCTCTTTTTGCAAAATTCAAAAAATATCTCAAGTTTAAAAAGGGCAATCTCTCTAGACAAGGAAATTTCAACAAGTCTGGATCTTCGTCCAACTCTACTGTCAAAAGATCTCAACCTGTGACCAACTTTAGGAATGAATGTTTTAATTGCCATAAACAAGGTCATAGAGCTGCTGAATGTCCTGAAAAGAGTAAGAATAGATCTAAAAATCAAGCTAATTGTGCTACTTTTAGTGACAATGAGGAAGAAGTGAATGAATCAGACATTGATGTTGAAGAGTTTGAAAATTTCACTGCTTTTGTTGTGTCTACTGTTGACTTGAATACTATTGTTGAATTAGGCGAGACGTCTAATGGAAATGTTGAAAAACCTAATCCCTACTAGATCACAAGAATTTCACCACTTTTAAATTCAAGCAACAAGTATGAGATAAATCAGCCACACTCAAGAAACATGGTTTGAGTTGAATGTAAATATCAAGTAACATGTAGATCAAAGAACACAGAATGAATCAACTATCAAGAGGGATCCATGAACACAAGAATCATTCCATCCTTCTTGATAGCTTGAAATAACATCAACAAATAATGAACGAACACACGATATACGTGGAAACCCTTTTGGGAGAAAACCACGGGAGAACAAGAGCAATCCACTATGAAAGAAGAGTTACAGAGATTATACCATACACTCTATCTCACCAACCCATGGCCTAGTGTACTGAGATCTCCTCAACTCAGTCCATCGAGTCCTCCTTCTTCAAAGCTTGCTCATCAACTACACAAGTAGTCACACTCTTGATGTCTTCATCCAAGAGCCATGAGAATGATCCTATCTCCACAGATGATTCTCACAATAAGTGTGTAAATGTGGTTTCCAAGGTTTCTAATCCATTCTAAGAAAAGACCATGATCAAATGATGAATATTCAAGCTCAATCTCAATTTAGAAAGAAAGAACAACAGCCCATAAGTGAAGAACCAAGATAGGTCTAGGAAAGGAAATGTTTTCTGGCGGCTGAGGTCACTAGAATCTCGAGTGACCTATTCCTTTTATAGTGTGATCAGTAACCAATGAGAAAACAGGGTAAAAATTAGGCTGAATTAGGGTTTGTACGAACTTGGATCGATCCAGGCAAGACTTGGATCGATCCAAATTGAATTGGCCAAAAAACAGCATTCTGTAATAGAGTCTAACTCGAAACTGGATCGATCCAGCTTGGCCAATTTACAATTTTCCAAATATGAATGTGAAGATGAAAACATGGGATCGATCCAGGTCAACCTTGGATCGATCCAAGTATTCCTAAAACCCCAATTTTCAAAGGTATAAACATGGGGTCGATCCAGGTAAACCTTGGATCGATCCAAGTATTCATAAACCCTGATTTTTACAAGTTTAAACAGGAATATTATGGAATCTAACCTCCTAGGTTCAATCCTTAGGTCACTAGGTCACTTACCATCCTAATCCATGAAGATATAGAATCATTTTGGCACAGCTTCACTTGTGATCATCAGTACTCATCTATAAATGTACAATCCCAAACCAAGTTTTGAAACGAAACAAGCCAACACACAAACACTAAACCTAACAATCTCCCCCTTTGGCAGTTTCGTGACAAAACTAAAATATAAAACAAGAGAAAAAGAGAATGAACCTAAGAAACCTTGAAACAAGATTCACTCCCCCTCACTTGTACAATTATATACACAAGACTAAACAAAATCCAACCATGACTGAAGGATCATACATTTCACATCCATCTTGATCTGTTAAACCTGCACACTCTTCACAAACAACCTTATGCAGCATAAAATGAACTGAATAGGTAAAGTAGCATATTGACAAAACATATGTAATATATCAAGCGGAAATAATGCTACAAACATTCATAAAACACCAATTGTATTGATAATTAGAGAAAGTTCAACATTCAGTTCATTTCAACATTCAGTTCATTACAACAGATCCGTTCAACAGATAAAATAGTCAAGGTTACAAAAAAAATTAACCATACACATTCATTTCCCTTGATAAACACCAAACAACCTTAAAAACTAAAAACCCTAAAAACAAGCTAAACAAAAACCTCAAAAAACTCTCCCCCTTTTTGTCACAAACAGACAAAGGGATCACAAGGTGGATAGATCGAAGCCAAGGCCACTATCATCAAGGTGAGGAGAAGACGGTGCAGTATAACCCGAGCCTGAACCACCCGCAGCATCAGAACGCTGACTGGTAAAGAGTGAAATGAGGTGGTCAATCTTCGCATCAGTGCGAGCCTGACTGATCTCTAATGCAGCAATGTGCTGATAAAGACCAGCAATGGTCATGGGGTAAACAGAAGGAGCAGGTGGTGGAGCATCATCAGCAGCAGCAGCAGCAGCAGGAGGAGCATTCTCATCAGAATCACCTCCATGAGTAGAGGTATGTCCACGGTTGCGATGAATGCAAGCCAAATCAATAGGACCACGAGTTGGCTTCTCGGGCCTGTCAGATGGAGATGTCTTCACCCCTAACTTCTTACAAAATTCTGTAATCATGGCACCGTACGGTAAAGCCGTCTTAACCTCATGAGCTCGAGCCACAAGGCGAATGGTACCCCAAATGAGTTTGGGAAAATTAATAACAGCACCATTCATGAAAGCATAGTACAAACGAGCCTTTGGATACTCAAAATGGACACGGCTACCCTCGGGAAACAAGTTCCACCACAAGATAATGTTCAAGGCACGAAATTCCTCTTTGAGATTTCCTTGAACAAACTTCCCATTTTTTAACCCAGCAGAGGTACAAAGAGAGTAGACAAGAAGGTTATCACTTACATTTGAGTCATTGTCAAAAGAGAAGGAAGGAGAATTAGGAGGAGGTAGGGGCACATCCAAATAGTCAGCTATCATCTGTGGAGTTACAGTGATAGTCTTCCCTCTAACTCTAGACACAATTTTAAAGGTTTCGGTGTTCACAGTGTGGACACCCATGTAAAAACTCTTAACAAGAGAAGGGATAAACAACTTGATGGGTTCAAAGAAACGACCTAATTTATGAAATTGAATCATTTGGATGAAAAGAGTGTCAGTCATACCCTTGGGAATCACTTGACGCTCACAGATGACTGGACGCCTTTCATAGACTTCCTCCTTGGTGAGCTTGGAATGAGCAAATGAGGGTTCCTCATCCAGTGGGTCTTCGACATGGAGAGGATTTGGAGATTGGCTTGCTCTTGAGGAGAGAGAGGAGCATTCTTCCTTTTCTTAGCAACGGGGGCCTTGCCCTTCCTTTTGGAGGATGAACCCCCATGTCGAGAGCCTTCACCACCCGTCATGGTGAAGATCACAACTCGAATCCACAGGAATCCGAGACAGAGAAGGCATAAATCGCTCAATGAAGTGCCCATAATGAGAAGAAGTAGAGTAGAATGGAGGAATACAGTGCGAACTAAGACAACCGAGGAGAGAAAATGCAAACAGTATGAGAAATGAGGAAGAGAATAAACAGTGCCCATCGGAATTTTGCCCTAAATAATCAAATTTCTCGAAGTTGGATCGATCCAAGGGATGACTGGATCGATCCACTAAGCTTGAACACAAGACAAATGCAATGAAAAACCACTCTGGATCGATCCAAGTTGAAGCTGGATCGTTCCAATTTGCATATACAGAATGCATGTTTTGAGCCAAATTGATTTAGATCGATTCAGGCCAGGTCTGGATCGATCCAAGAACCTTCAATACAACATGAAGAAAAATGATATGCACTCTGGATCGATCCAGATCAATGGTGGATCGATCCACTCTGAAAAAATAACACACTGAAAACAACTTGAGCATTGAAAAAAAATGATGAATTGACACTTGGATGCAAGAGTAATTGAAATATGACAAACAAGAGGCATTTCAAAACAGCATGTGAGCAGGGAACAAAACCTATTGACACAACATTTTTGACAAATTTATAGACCAAGATCCAGATACACAAGGAACTGAGAATTTAGGCTACAAACATGATAAGAAGCATGGATATGATAAGACAATGATTACCACCAACATGCAAAATGAATATCATCACAAGATTGAAGATTGCAATATGAGAATCCAAAGTAGTAAGTGTGTGCAATGGTTAAATCAATTCATATCCATGTATAAATTAGATGATGAAGACTCAAAATGATTTGGAAAATTATGCAATGATTGTGAATATCAAAGTCAAAGCAAGTAGGTAAGCACAACTAACTCCTCATCAAGATATCAAAAAGCTGAATAAGGAATCCCAGAGATTACGAATTAAGATCATGAAATAGGATAATCAAGTATTTTAGTGAGAACTTTTGAGCATAAGCATGACAGCTTTTCAAGATAGGATTTCTAGTCACAGAATTTGAAGAATGATCAATTCTCCTCTTCAATATAGTTTGTTTTCAAGACAATGGATTTGAAAGAAGATCAATTCTCTTCTTCAATTCATGAGAATATTTCCTTTTCATTTGAAATATGAGGCAAATTAAACCATGGCCCAAACTTATTGGGAATGAAGGTATAGAGTGAGAAATCCCATAACCCAAGATGATGTGGATACTTCAAGAGAAGGTAGTAAAGTCTACTTATAGGTCAATCTATATCACAAATACATAGAATAATGATCATCCCATTTGACTCCAAACATCATGAAAATTATATCATAGAATCAACACAATCAAAACCAATAGTGCAGGAGATTTTCAGATTCAATAACATTGAACAATATACAATAAGGAGATGATATAAAGTGCACATGATAAAATCAAGATAAACTCATATTCAGTGTGATTATCAAGCATGTATCCTGCATTCCAGTAACTTCAATCAATCATACAAATCCCCAATGCTGTTCTCAAGTATTCAAATCTAACATTATCAAGAGGTTTTGTGAGAAGATCAGCAAGTTGATTTGTAGATGATACAAATTGCATAGACAGCACTTTATTTTCAACCAAGTCTCTTATGAAATGATGTCTTATGTCAATATGTTTGGTTTTAGAATGCTGAACAGGATTTTTGGAAATATTGATTGCACTCTCATTGTCACAAAATACAACTAAACTTGAATCCTTGACTCCATAATCACTCAACATTTGTTTCATCCACAACAATTGTGCACAATATGCACCAACAGCAATGTATTCAGCTTCAGCTGTTGACAAAGCAATGGAATTTTGTTTCTTACTTTGCCAAGAAACCAAGGAATTTCCAACATAAAAGCAACCTCCAGAGGTGCTTTTCCTGTCAGCCACATTTCCAGCCCAGTCGGCATCGGAATATGCAGCAAGATTAAGATTGGTATCCCTAGAATACCAAAGACCATAACCCTGTGTGCCACTCACATAGCGAATGATTCGCTTGACAGCATGAAGATGAGACTCTTTAGGATTGGACTGGAACCTAGCACAAACTCCAACACTATATGAAATGTCAGGTTTACTAGCTGTAAAGTAGAGCAAGCTACCTATCATGCTACGAAATAAGGTTTGACCTACATCCTTTCCACCTTCATCCTTGGAAAGTTTTGTGCTAGTGCTCATTGGTGACCTAACATGTTTAGCATTTTGAAGCCCAAATTTTTTGACAAGTTCCTTTGCATATTTGGATTGGGAAACAAATATCCCATCATCCATTTGTCTAACTTGCAACCCTAGGAAGTAAGTTAATTCACCAACCATACTCATTTCAAACTCTCTCTTCATCTCTTCAGAAAAACTATGAGCAAGTGTATTCAAAGTTGATCCAAAAACAATATCATCAACATACACTTGAGCAACAACAATTGACCCTTGCACAGATTTTATAAACAGAGTTTTATCCACACTTCCTCTAGTGAAACCCCTCTCTAGAAGATAGGATGTCAATCTCTCATACCAAGCTCTTAGAGCTTGTTTGAGACCATACAAGGCTTTCTTCAGCTTGTAGACATGAGTGGGATGATGTGGATCTTCAAACCCTTTAGGTTGTTCCACAAACACATCTTCTTGAAGGAATCCATTCAAGAAGGCACTTTTCACATCCATTTGGAATAGAGTGAAATTGAGATGGCATGCAACAGATAACAACAAGCGAACAGACTCAAGTCTAGCAACAGGAGCAAAAGTTTCATCAAAATCTATACCTTCTTCCTGAGTATATCCCTGTGCAACAAGTTTGGCCTTGTTTCTAACAATGACACCAGATTCATCAGTCTTATTTTTAAAGATCCATTTAGTTCCAATGACATTCTTATTTGATGGTCTAGGAACTAAATCCCAAACATCATTCTTGACAAACTGATAAAGCTCTTCTTGCATGGCAAGAACCCATTCCTCATCAAGCAAGGCTTCTTTGACATTTTTGGGTTCAATCTTAGAAGTATAACTCAGAAATGTCATTTCATTCTCAATTTGACTCCTAGTTCTAACTCCCACTTCAGGTTTTCCCACTATATTCTCACTAGGATGATATCTTTTGGACCAAGAGTTTGAAGGAATTGAATCATCAACAGGTGTAGAATTCATCCCTTGATCATCACTACCTTTTTCACTTTGAACATTAACAACATCCATATCTTGAGATGGTGAACAAGGAGCATTAAATGCTTCATCTTCAACATCAACAGATTTGTCAATTTCTTTACTCACCAAATCATCAATGACCACATTTATCGACTCCATCACAGTAGAAGTCCTAAGATTGAACACTCTATAGGCACGACTATTTGTGGAGTACCCTAAAAGGAAACCATCATCACTCCTAGAGTCAAATTTTCCTAAGGATTCTCTATCCCTAAGAATGTAACATTTGCTTCCAAAGACTCTAAAATATTTCAAATTGGGTTTCTTTCCTTTCCATAATTCATATGGAGAGCACATTGAGTGTGAGGCCTCACATAAACTCTATTGATGATATGACAGGCAGTATTGACTGCCTCAGCCCAAAAGTGTTTAGCTAAAGATTTGCTCAAAAGCATGACACGAGCCATTTCTTGAATGACTCTGTTTTTTCTTTCAACAACACCATTTTGTTGAGGTGTTTTGGGGGCAGAAAATTCATGATTAATGCCCTCACTGTCACAAAATTCACTGAACTCGGAATTTTCAAACTCCCTTCCATGATCACTTCTTAACCTAATGATTTGATTGATAGTACATCCTTTCTCAATTTGAAGCTGCCTACACAAAGCTTTGAAGCTTTCAAAACAATCAGATTTTTCTCTCAAAAATTTTACCCAAGAGAATCTAGAGAAATCATCAACCATCACAAAAATGTATCTCTTTCCTCCTAAACTTTCAGTTCTCATTGGACCCATGAGATCAACATGAACAAGTTCTAGAGGTCTAGAAGTATTAATACCACTTGTTTTCTTATGAGACACTTTAATTTGTTTGCCCTTTTGACATGGTCCACAAACACTTTCCTCAATTTTGTCAAACTTAGGAACTCCTTTAACAATTTCATTTTTTGACAATTTTGAGAGATCTTTGAAATTTATGTGACCAAGACGTTGATGCCAAAGCTCAACATCATCAACTTTGGCTCTATTACATACGAGGGACTCATTTGGAACTATTCCATAACAATTGTCACTTATTCTTTTTCCTTCAAGAACACAAACAACTATTACTCTCAACCTCTGACTTGAGTCTTGATTCAAGACTCTTTACTTCTTTTTGATACTCACTCATTTTTGACACACAAGATTCATTATCCTGTTTCAAAAAAATAAGTTTATCATTCAAACCAAATTTTTCAGTTTTCACATCTTGTATGTGTAACATATGATTTTTCAGCTCTTCTTTGAGTATCTCAATTTCTCTCTCATCAGATTTGACTTTCAAGGCCAAAGACACATTCTTCTTTTTAAGTTGATATGCCTCTTCATAGAGGTTATCATAGGCCTTTTGAAGATCAGTGTCATTATCCTCTAGACTTTCAGACTCATCACTAGACACTCCTAGCAATAACTCTAAGTCATCTATGTCCTTTTTGTTGGATGATGTTAGAAGTATGCCCTAAAACCAATCCTAAAGGGTATATTAAGTTTCATATTATCTATATATGGAAGGTATAACTTATCTAATATGTTCTAACATATATGATAAGGTCCATGAATAAATGATAAGAGAAATATGCATCTCAAGGTGTTGAGATAGAGAGACTGATATTTCTCATATACATCTATTCTAAAAGAGTTCCTACTCAAAGGTTTATTAAAGTGGATATTTAATTAACCGTCTGAAGAGTAGCACAGATTTAAACCAACTCATATGGAGGATAGGTAGTCTTTCCTATCAGTGTAGTGACACTTAGGTTAATCTGTGGGTGTATATTAGAGAATATGTACACTGAACATGATCTACAAAGAGTATTCCTATGGTAGTTCTGTCAAAGGAATATTCTAGTGTTATGTCCATTTATTTGGTAGTCCTTAGACCTGAGACACCATAGCTGTCTTGTGCATAGGTTGCTAGAGTTTGATAGTATCTTGTACAGCCTTATCCATAAGGTTGTAATCGGTGCTCATTGGCTCTAATGAGTTATGCATGAAGATGGATGAGTGTGCAATAAGGGATCATCACTCTCAGTTATATGAGAGAGAATGTCAGGATAAGTTCACAAAGATAATTCTCAAAGGGAACCTCTGGCCAGAGTGATAGGTAAACAGTGAAAAGAGTTTCACTGCGATTACCTTATTGAGATTATATTTTGTGGGACAGATATCAAGTTGTTAAGATAGGGTTTGACTTAAACCATACCTATTATCTTAACTGTGACATTAGGGGATGAAGGATTAAATAACATGAAGGGTTCACATAGTTCTGCTATTCACCTAAACCTAGGGTATGTCATGATATGTTGCTAGATGTCACTCATGACCAGTGAAAGCCTATTGATAAAGTGTTATCAATGAGGGCAAAATTGGAATCGTTCTAATTAAACCTTATAATAGAAAGTTTCTATTTTTGGGAGACATAGAGATGTCCCTGTCACTGCTAGGTTAGGGTGAACCCAAAGGGTCACACACAATAGAGAGTAAGTGAGTTCCTTAAGCTTGTGGGAGGGGAATCCTATCATTGAGTTATGTTTGATTTTAATTATTAAAAGTTAATTGATTAAAAGTCAAAACTAACCGAGAATAGGATTACTCTATTTAAGGATGTTTGGTCGTGCTAGCACTAGTAACCAAACACCCCAAAAAAGGAGAAAGTCTATAAATACAAGTGTTTAACACACTCCAGGGTTAAGAAAAACCCTAGGGCCGAAATTGCTCTCTCCTCTCCCTCTCCATTCTAGCTTGCTACAAAGAGTTGTGGAAAACTAGAAAGCTTGAGGAGTTTTGCTCTTGTGTGGATACGCTTTGGAGGTTTCATCCGTTTGAAACTCGAAGGAAGGCTACATCGAAATCATAATCAAGTAAGATTTATTTATTTTGATTATTTGTATTTGATTAAATATATGACCCGATGCTTGAATCGATTCTTAAAGGTTTTGTGAACATGGATTGTTTTTATAAAACGAAAAAATTTTGTTTTCCCTCTTCCGCTGCGAATCCATGTCTGTGGTTTTCACAGAACCTTTCAGATGACACCTCATGAGTTTCCAAAGACACAACAAAAGCTTTCAAATCATTTTCCAAAGCAACATCAGACAATTGATTATCCAAACACATACAAGCACCAATAAGATCATCAAGTACAATGGAATTTATATCTTGACAATTAGCAAACTCAACAACTTTCATAGAGAATTCAGAAGACAAGGATTTCAAAATTTTGTTAACAATTTTTGAATCATCCACCTTTTCTCCTAAGTCATTCAAGGAATTTACAATGTCCCAGAGTTTTGTGTGAAATTCAAAAAAACTTTCATGGTCACTCATCTTGATAACATCAAATTGATTCATTAGACTATTTAGTCTATGATTTTTCTCAAATATGCTTCCCTCATAAACAATCACAAGATGATCCCAAGCTTGTTTTGATGTTTCAAAATTTTCAATTAGCTTAAGATCATGATCATTTAGAGCCTCACATATAAGTTTGAAACCAATTTTATTCCAATTTTGAGATTCAATTTCATCCCTACTCCAATTTTCAAGAGGTTTCAAGATGAGTTCACCATCAGTGTTTAACATGGGATGTGACCAACCCATTTCCACACTTCTCCACACATTAACATCAATGGATTCCAAAAAGATTTTCATTTTGATTTTCCAATACATGAACTTAATGTTCTCCAACCTTGGGGGTTTTTGAATACAAGTGGATTCACACAAAGAATTTGTGGTCACAACAAAAGCAGTGAAATTACCCTCCTCATTTTCAGACTCATTCTCGTGAGAGGTATTATTCTCCTCATCACTATCACTCAAAGTAGCATTATGAGCTTTGTTTTGATGATGTCCCTTGACCTCTGTCAAACTTTTTATTTTGATTTGAAAAACCTTGTTTAGCTTTGAGATATTTTTTGTATTGTTTAACAAACAGTGCAAGTTCATCATCATTCACATCAAGAACATTTTCATGTGATTTAAGATCTTCCTTCATTGAAGATAGAGCAATACCTTTGTTTTTAGTTTTTGAATCTTTTAGATTCATTTCAAATGTTTGAATGGATCCAACCAATTCATCCACTCGAATTGAACCTATGTCTTTGCTCTCTTCAATAGCAGTGATTTTGGGTTGAAACCGATCAGGGAGAGATCTTAAAATCTTTTTGACAACTTGAAAATCAGGAATTCTTTCACCAAGATTAAAAGAGGAGTTAACAATATCACTCAATTTAGCATAAAACTCTGAAAATGTCTCATTTTCTTCCATGCAAATTCTTTCAAACTGAGAATTGAGCATTTGAAGTTTTGAGTTCTTGACAAGGGTGGTACCTTCATGAGTTATTTTCAAAATATCCCATGCTTCCTTGGATGTTTCACACATCATAATTCTACGATATTCGCTAGCAGTTAAGGCACTGCAAATAGCATTCAGTCCTCTACTGTTCCAACTAGCTTTTTCTAATTCTTCCTTTTCCCATAAGTCAGCGGGTTTAGGTATGGTATCCTCACCAACTTTCATAGTGGGAGGAGTCCAACCTCTCTCAACAGAAACCCATACCCTTTCATCTAGAGATTTCAAGAATATTCTCATCCTAGCCTTCCAATAGGCATAATTTGATCCATCAAACTTGGGTGGACGTGTGACAGAATTTCCTTCTTCCATGGAAGAGTGAAATTATGATCTAGAGACCTTATCACCTAGGTGTAAGCCTATCACAGTGAATTAGGCTCTGATACCAATTGAAAAACCTAATCCTTACTAGATCACAAGAATTTCACCACTTTTAAATTCAAGCAACAAGTATGAGATAAATCAGCCACACTCAAGAAACATGGTTTGAGTTGAATGTAAATATCAAGTAACATGTAGATCAAAGAACACAGAATGAATCAACTATCAAGAGGGATCCATGAACACAAGAATCATTCCATCCTTCTTGATAGCTTGAAATCACATCAACAAATAATGAACGAACACACGATATACGTGGAAACCCTTTCGGGAGAAAACCACGGGAGAACAAGAGCAATCCACTATGAAAGAAGAG
>JAESVK010066445.1:5294-16902 GCA_017140935.1 Hamamelis virginiana
TTATTTTATGTTAGTATGCATGTTTAGGATTAGTGAGTTTTATCGTGATTTTATGTATGTATAGATTTGTTGTTATTTTATGTTAGTATGCATGTTTAGGATTAGTGAGTTTTATCGTGATTTTATGTATGTATGCATGAGTAGGGTTAGTTCTTGTTATGATTTTATGTTTAGGATGAGTCCGTTGTTATTATTTCGTGTATGCGAGCATGTTTAGAGTAAAGGTTAATACATTCATGTTGTTATTTGAATCTCATGATAATTGATTGGTGATTTTAATGGTAATATGAGTACGTTAATGTGTATTTTGACATGTGAAGAGTCTTGAGTCTTTTTGTTTGTGCTTTTTATGATTATTTGAACACTTGATATGGATTCGATGGATTGAATATATAAATTGTGTACGAGGGAGCGTGCGAAGGTAAGATCCTCCCCTTGTGTTTAAAATAGTTGTTTAAAGCATATTCGTTGTTAGTTTTCTTATACATTTTGCATGGTAATTTAGTATAGCATGTTAGATTGTATGCTAGGGTGTTTATTTATCATTTTTTATGGATTAACAATGTTTTTTAAGCCATTTGGAACATGTATTCAAATCTGTCCAGATTTGAATATATGCTTTGAAGTGGTTTAATTAACATTTTTAAGCCATATTTTTGCATGATTTTTATAGTTTTTTTATAGTATATTCATGTAGAAAGCATGATAGGTCATCTTCACATTTTTATTCTTTGCTTTCATGATTTTTAGAGTGGTTAAAGGTTTATATTCAAATCTGTCCGGATTTGTTTATGCCCTTAAATCACTTTTAAAAATTATTTTAGGGCTAAATCTAACTTAGAAATATGTTTAGGATCACATAGTTTGATTAGTATGTATTTAGGAACATTTTCATGCATGATTAGAATTGATTTTGTGAATGTTTGATTAATTTAGTTAAATTACAGCATGCATTTGCATTAGTATGTTAGGGTTTTTAGATTAACTTTAGGGCTAGTTAGAGACCCTAGGCTAGGAAGGTCACTTGACCTTCCCTAGGAATTTCCTTTGTTGTAAAAGTCATACTCAAATTTGAGTATTTTAATCGATTTAATTGTCTATCTTCGAGAGATTTTCCAAAAATGATTTTGATATAATAAACATGATTTTATGAGATATTTGATTATTAAATGATTTTCAAAAAGATTTGAAATGTTTTAAAGATTTTTACTTTGGAATGAAATTCCTCCCATATGATTTGTTTTCTTGAAAATCTTTGAAAAAGATTTTTAATTGGAATTGGATTCTAAAGATAAGAATTATTTAGGATATTTGGATTTTATGAATGTCTTTTTAATTTGAAATGATTTCAAATAAATGATTTTGAAAGAATAAAAACTCTCGAAGTTAGAGTCTTGAATTAGGTTGAAATACCTTTGATGATGTGATCGATTACAATAGGAGAGTCCTAGGGTAGTCGAACTACGTGGACTTTGATACTTGCTAGGTGATACTAGTAAGTTATGTAGGCGCTAATAGGGCTCAAGTCCGCCCTAGGATGCCCGTAGGGTGTCCTAGGTTCTTAGGGTTTGTTTGTATTTTTTTTTATTATTAATATAACTAATATAGATTAATGCATTTATATCACTATTTTGTTGGTTGATTAGATTATTTAGGATTGTTTGCATTGAGAAATTTAAATAGCCCAAATAAATTAGAAGTCCTTTAATTAGGGCGAGGTGGGTGCCTACAAGCGAAAGCTTGGAACCTTCCCACGTCGTAACCTAGCCCCCGGATCCAACTCTGGTTTGTAGACAGTATTTTCATTGAAAATGGAGTTTGTTTTGTTTTGATTTTAAAAATAAAATATTTTTATGGTTTCCTTATTCCTTAAAAATAAGGTGGCGACTCCTTTGTTTGTTTTCTAAACCCCCCTAATCACATCTCCCGGTGATGATGTGGACAACATCCTAAAGCCCCGCCACGAGGCTGGTCCACAGAACTGGCGACTCCGCTGGGGATTTCGAGGGCTAAACTTCAATTAATTTAATTGGGCTATTTAATTTCTTAAATTAATTAAAATCAACCACTTGCATTTGTGTGACTGCATATCATTTTAGTTATATTAGTTGCATGTCATTGTGTGATAGGACGATGTTGCCTTGCCAAACGATGGTCTAGTCCTGATCCCTGTCTCCACTCGACACTAGGGCAATCATGACGAAGCCATCAACCTATTGTCAAGTACCCTTCGGGGTATATCAATGACCAATCAGTACTGTTTGACCCACGCGGCACGCCATGTGTCACATGTGGTTAGGTATATGAATTGGTCTACAATAGGAACCTTTATACCTACCCTTTGCATTAGTCCATGTAGACAGCCAAGTAGGACACTCTACCCTACAGTGCTTGCACACACCTGTTAGGCTGCCGAAATTTCGACACGCAATTGTACTGTTATGCTGCCGAAATTCCTTTTGGTATCTAACTGTACCGTTATGCTGTCGAAATCTTCCCTTGACATATACCTACGCCGTTATGCTGCCAAATTTCTTTTAGCACATAATTGCGTCGTTATGCTGCCGAAATTGTCCCAATTTGATGTAAGCCTTGTTTGTGAATGCTAGAACTTAGGGATATGTACCCTTGGATAAACTTTGATATTTTTAATATAGGTTCTTTATTTTAAGGATTTTGGTCCTTAGAATGAAAGGACTATTTTGAGGATGGAAGAGAATATTCTAAAGGTACATACCCTTTTCTGTGATTAGGTTGTTTTGGCTTGTTTTGACTAAGACCTTCGATTCAAAGGAAAGTGCCCTGAGAATGAAGGACTGGTCCTTGGTGTTGCTCTTTATGCCTTGTTTGGCTGATCATGTTTTATTTCCCTATCGGTGATTTCGATTTATTTCCTAATTTCTAGGGAAATGCCCTTGTGAAATAGGGAAGTGAGTTGGAATTATGATAGGACGATTTTCTCCTTTCTCTTTCTTTCTATTTGGATAGCACCTCTTTGATAGTCTGTCAATAGGTTTTAAGCATCGTGGACTCTTCCATCTTTCTAAAAAAGCCCATTTCATGGTGTAGAATTCTGGCCTGGCGTCGTGATTCTAGAGGGCGTCTTTTTAGTGTTGAACCCCCGAGTGTATCCTCAATGGCTGACGGAGAATCTAGTACCACTGCTACAGTGTTGAATGCTATCATGGACCGAATTGATGCCCTAGCCCGTGAGACTGAACAGATTAAGAAAATGTCCCAAGATAAACAGACCAGTACAGATCAGGTTAGGGAGGCCCACTTAGAGAACCCGAAGAGTATTTCTGATCCACCTATTCCAGCCCAAGTTGATGACAGTGCCAAGGCCCAGGCAGGAGCCAAGTCTAAGCCCATCAATCTGGATGGCGAGCCCAGTGGATCAAGATTCCTCTCTGGAGATCCGATTCTGTTGTCAAGTAAGGTTGAAGCCTTAGAGAAAGCCCTGAAGGGGATGCGTCGGTCTGATGACATGGTTGATGTGACATCTTTTTCACTGTTCCCCAAGGCCCGTATGCCATTCAGTTTTAAGATGCCTGAATTAGAGAAGTTTGATGGGATGGGTTGCCCTAAAACCCATTTGAAGATGTATGTGAGGGCGATGCAACCTCGTGGAGCTGATGATGAGCTGTTGGCTCAGATGTTTCATGAATCACTGAAAGGGTCAGCCTCGAAGTGGTTTTTATCCTTAGATGAGACTAAGTTGAAGACATGGGAGGATGTTTGCAATGAGTTCACTAATCACTACAAGTATAACACTGAGATTGATGTGACTCGTAGGGATCTTGAGACTACTAAGCAGGAACCGAGAGAGAGTTTCTCCGCCTTCATTTCCAGATGGAGTGCGAAAGCTTCGCAGATGACCCACAGGCCTACAAATGATGAACAGGTGCAGATGGTGCTGAAGAGTCTCTTGCCCATTTACAACAAGTACTTGTTTTCGCAGTATTTCCCTAATTTCAAAGCCCTTGTTATTGCTGGTACTCAAGTTGAAGATGCTCTGGCTAGTGGGGCTCTCAAGGCCGAAGAACCCTTCAGAAACCGCCAACCACCTCTCAACCGCAAACCCAACCCTGAAGTCAATGCCATTGCCCAACCTTTTCAGGCTACCCAACCAAATCGCCCGTTCCAAGCTAGAGAGCCGGCCCGCCAATTCACCAATCTATATATGTCCCTAGAACGTGTCCTTGAGAAATTAAAGGCACGTGGTCTCCTTACCCCTTTGGAACCCCGACCTCTTCCAGATCCATTACCCAGAAACTTCAAGGAGAATGAGTATTGTCAGTTCCACCAATCTAAGGGCCATCACACCAACCAATGCATGCGCCTTCGTTATGAAATCCAAGACCTCATCGACAAGAAAGTCATTGCCCCACCAAATCCACCAAGTCAACCAAATGTCACCAATAACCCTCTCCCAACCCATGCTGTACCGCCACCAGCTCAAATCAATGTCCTGGGCCTCGACGACCCAAAAATTCGTCACCCAATCCGCCCATATGTCCCACTCAAAACTACCTTAACCGAAGCCTTTTACCAAGCCCGGTCCCAAGGCCTCATTACCCCACTCATACCCCGCTTCCATAAGCCTTTTTGCCAGTATCACAACATCTTCGGGCATGACATGGAGAATTGCAGAGTTTTAGGGAAATTGGTTCAGGATTTACTTGATGATGGAGAGTTGTATCAGTATGAAGAACCTGAGCAACTTGAAGTTCTCGAAGAAGCTCCTAGGAGTGGGAATTCTCAACGTCAGTTGAAAGAGAGATATCTAGCAGGAGACCCGGAGGTCGGATTGTTAGGAGAATCGAGTGGCAAGTTTGATTATTATGTGCTCTATTCATCGAGAAAGATTTCTGATGAACCTATTATTCCAACGGGGTGGGATGATTTACCTGCAGAAGTTGAACCAGATATTTCTTCTTCACCCGAAGGGTTGAGTCAGGATACCATGCAGAAACAGTTTGAGAATGGAACCTCTTCAGTCGTGAAGATCACCGGGGAAGACAGTGATTTGATCGGTATGATTGAATGGGAGGATCTCATGAGCACACCTAAGACCATAGAGAATCTGTGGGCCAGTGATGAGGAAGTAGACCATCTGACTCGAGGCGGACGCCATTTCAAGCCAGCTCATTTGGAAGCCAGTAATCCGTTGGGGGAATTAGAAAAGGGTCAGCGATCAGATGTTATAGAAGAAGAGGAAGAGATATTGAAACAGTTGAAGAGAACACAGGCTAACATTACAATTTGGGGATTGCTCATGGCTTCACAGAAACACAGACAAACGGTGCTTCGGTTGCTCAATCAGGTGCAGGTTCCTATTGATACGTCCCCTGAGGGTTTGGTAGGTTTGGTAAATCCGGTTCATCATGGACCGTCCATCTCATTTACTGAATCTGACTTACCCGAGAGTGGGAGTAATCATCTGCAAGCTTTGTACATCACAGTGGATATCATGGGAAAGAGGGTTCCCTCAGTTTTAGTTGACAACGGATCAGCGTTGAATGTGTGTCCGCTCAGTACTACTGCCACATTGGGGATTGAACCATCTGAATTTTCGCCATCAGGACAGACTGTTAGGGCTTATGACAACACTCGCAGAGAAGTTGTGGGAATGGTGACTCTTCGAGTTGTTATTGGGCCAGTTGAATTCAAAATTGATTTTCAGATCCTAGATGTACCAGCCAGTTTCAATCTGCTTTTGGGAAGACCGTGGATTCATCCGACCGGGGCTGTGCCGTCGTCGCTTCACCAGAAAATCAAGTTTCCACACCAGGGATCAGTGGTCACTTTGAAAGGGGATATGGAGATGAACCGAAATAGTCGAGTGCCAATCTATGAAATCAGCCAGGACTCGTCAGAAGTGCTACTGTCAGGGTTCGAGTATGTACAGGCTATCGAAGGAGAGCCCGAGCAGAGGGAGTTGATACCTCTTGATTATAATCCTCATGGGAATTTGCATGTAGGACAGATCATGAAAGGAATGGGATTCTTCCCTGGAATGGGATTGGGCCGAAGGTTGCAAGGCATTGCTGAAGTTTTGAAGTACCCGTCTGCTATCCATCCTTATGGGCTAGGCTATCAACCCACTAAGGAAGATAAGAAGAAAATGACTCAAAAGAAAAAAGAGAAAGACTCCGCGAGGGCGAAAGGACGAACCCCTAATTCAACCCTTGAGCCATACAGACCAACTTTGAATGGGGCTTTCGTCAAGGAAGGTGATGACTTTCCATATTGTGGTTTCCCTGAACCGTGTTACCTTGAGGATCAGAAGATTAGTGTGCCTGGGTTTGAGATTTTCTTCAGTGATGAATGGTGTTCTCTTGTTGCTTCAGTGATCGATGATGCTATTACTAGTGAGACTGGTAAGGAAAAAAAGGATTGGGTTGAAGACCTTGATGCTGGTGCCATGACAGATATGTTCGAGCAGGCGGTTCTGTGTCTCGAATTGCATACTTATGAAGTCGAGGCGATCTATCCAATTGAACCTACAACTTCACCCTTATCAAACTGGGGCTTTGAAGATTGTCCTTTCATCCATGATTGTGAGGAGATCGAGTCACTTCCATTTGATGATAACTTGTAGGTGTCTTCAGTAGAGTAGGATTTCCCTGTTTTCTTTGTAGTAGTGTAGGATTTCCTTGGTTTCATGAAAAACCTCAACCTCATTTGAAGAGGTATGAGTGTCAATTTGTTTCATCTTCTGTGTTCAATTATTCAACTTTCAATTAATAAAAAAAGTATTCATTCTCTTCTCATCTCTCTTGCAGTATCTCTTTTTTTATCATCTCTGGATTTGTATGGCATGAACATAGACCCGCGTGAGGATGTTCCTCCTGAGCTCGACGAGCAACATGGAAAGGGGCACGCTCAACCTAACATGGATGAATTAATTTCAATCAATTTAGGGACGGATGAATCACCTAAGATAATTAAAATTGGATCAACACTGTCGCCGCAAGAGAGAATCATTGGTAGAGGTTTTGAGAGAGAACATTGAAGCTTTCGCATGGTTGTACCAAGATATGCCAGGCATAGATCCCGACATTGTACAGCACTTCATCCCCACCGATCCGAACATGAAGCCGGTCAAGCAGAAGCTGCGGAGAATGAAGCCAGAATGGGCCTTGAAGATTAAGGATGAAGTGATCAAGCAGATGAATGCCGGATTTCTGCAAGTAGTGGAGTACCCAGAATGGTTAGCCAACATCGTTCCAGTGCCTAAGAAGGACGGGAAAGTACGAATGTGTGTTGATTTCAGAGATCTCAATAAGGCGTGTCCTAAGGATGATTTCCCTCTGCCTCATATAGATGTATTGGTCGACAACACTGCTTGCCATGCACTCTTGTCTTTTATGGATGGCTTTTCGGGTTACAACCAGATCAAAATGGCTTCCCAAGATATGGAAAAGACAGCTTTCATTACACAATGGGGGACATTTTGTTATCGGGTTATGTCCTTCGGCCTTAAGAATGCTGGCACGACATACCAAAGGATGGCTACCACACTGTTGCATGATTTGATTCACAAGGAGGTGGAAGTGTATGTAGATGATATGATTGTGAAGTCTGTGGATAGGGAAGGACATTTAGCTGCTCTGAAGAAGTTCTTTGAAAGAATTATCAAGTACAAGCTGCGTCTGAACCCTCAGAAATGTGCATTTGGAGTGACTGCTGGGAAGCTGCTCGGTTTTATGATCACACAGAGAGGGATAGAGGTAGATCCGGGGAAAATCAAAACCATCATGGAGATGCAACCACCAAAGACAGAAATGGAAATCCGGGGATTTTTGGGAAGAATTCAGTTTATCAGCCATTTCATAGCTCAGTTGACAACTATCTGCGAGCCGATTTTCAAGCTGCTAAAGAAAGATGCACCGACTAAGTGGAATGAGGAATGTCAAGAGGCATTTGATACCATCAGAAGGTATTTGAGCAACCCACCAATCCTGGTTCCCCCGCGACAAGGTGAACCGTTATTACTCTACTTAACTGTCACCGAAACCGCGACGGGAGCTATGTTAGCTCAATATCTTGAAGAATCCTTGAAAGAGAATGCCATTTATTATCTCAGCAAGAAGATGACAGATTATGAAGTGAACTATAGTGCTTTGGAAAAGACATGCGTAGCATTGGTATGGGCAACTCAAAAGCTTCGCCATTACATGATGTCTTTCCAAGTACTCTTGATCAGTCGAATGGACCCATTGAAGTATCTGCTTGAGAAGCCTGCTTTGTCCTATAAAACAGCGCGGTGGTTATTGTTATTGTCAGAATTCGACATTCAGTATGTACTGCAGAAATCAGTAAAAGGAAGAGCTATAGCGGAACACCTGGCAGAATGTGCTACTTCACAAGCAGACAATGGCAATTACCAGTTCCCTGATGAAGAAATCCTTGTGGTAGAGAAGAAGGTGTGGAAAGCGCACTTTGATGGAGCATTAAATAGGAAAGGATGTGGCATAGGAGTTTGTCTGGAGACACCTGAAGATGTGATGATACCTGTAGCAGTGAAACTGAACTTTAAGGCAACCAATAACATAGCTGAGTATGAGGCTTGCATTTTAGCCTTGGAATCAGCATTGGCCTTGGGAGTAGAAGAGCTCGAAGTATATGGGGATTCAGCCCTTATCATATGCCAGACTAGAGGAGAATGGAAGACTAAGGATGAGAAGCTGCTGCCATATCACGATTATCTAGAGACATTGGTGAAAGAATTCCGTCAAATAAAATTCTTTTACCTGTCTAGGCAAAAGAACAAGTTTGCGGATGCCTTAGCCACTCTAGGATCCATGGCAGAGATCCCAATAGAAGGGGGAGTAGCACCAATGATCATTGAATCTAGAGAAGAACCCATCTACTGTTGTGCCCTAAGGGAAGGAGAACCAAACGACGGGAAGCCGTGGTATCATGATATTCAGCAGTACTTAGAAAAAGGGGAGTATCCGCCAAAAACATCTTATGTTGACCGAAGAACTTTGAGAAGGTTAGCTAGCCAGTTCATCTTGTGCAGTGGGAGATTGTATAAAAGGTCTTTTGACGGTGTCCATCTCTTGTGTGTAACAGAAGATGAAGCAGAGCAGATTATTCATGAAATACATGAAGGGGCTGGGGCTCCACATATGAATGGGTATATGCTCGCAAAGAAGATTATGAGATTGGGGTACTATTGGTTGACCTTAGAAAGTGATTGTGCTAAACATGTTAAGAAATGCCATAAGTGCCAAGTGTTTGCAAGTGGTAAGCATCAGCCATCCATGCCACTTACTACCATGTCATCACCATGGCCATTTGCAACATGGGGCATTGATATCATCGGCAAGATCACTCCTGCGGCCTCGAATGGGCACGAGTACATACTGGTGGCTATTGATTACTTTACCAAGTAGGTAGAAGCAGCGTCGTACAAAACTTTGAATGCTAAGCAGGTTGCCAAGTTCATACAGTGCAACATCATTTACCGATATGGAGTGCCACGTGAGTTTATTTCAGACAATGGGCAACATTTCAAAAAAGAGACTGAAGAGCTTCTTAAGAAATATGGTATAGTACATCACCATTCCTCTCCTTACCGTCCGCAGACTAATGGAGCAGTAGAGACAGCTAACAAGAATTTAAAGACCATTTTGAAGAAGACCACTGAAACATACAATGATTGGCATGAGAAGTTGCCTTTGGCATTGTGGGGCTATCGCACATCCATTAGGGCGTCAACTGGGGCTACGCCTTACTCGTTAGTGTATGGTATGGAAGCAGTGTTACCAATTGAGTTAGAGATACCTTCACTAAGGGTAGTTATGGAAAGCCAACTAGCAGAAGTCGATTGGATGAGGGATAGATATGAGCAGCTGTCACTAATTGACGAGAAGAGATTGAGGGCCCTATACCATGTTCAAGGTTATCAGAGAAGAATAACAAGAGCATTTAACAAGAGAGTAAAAAACAGGGGCTTGAAGAAAGGGGATTTGGTACTCAAAGAAATCAGAATGCCGATTCATGATCCGAGAGGAAAGTTCAAGCCAAGTTGGGTGGGACCCTACATCATTAAAGAGATACTATCAGGCGGAGCCGTGCGTCTTATGGACATAGATGGGATCGAATTCTCTCAACCTACCAATTTGGATCAATTGAAGAAGTATCATGTATAAATAAAAAAATTAAAAAAAAAATATAATAAAAAAAAAAAAAAAAAGAAGCCCGCTAGGTAGAAAACCTGAAAAGGCTGCCTAGGCAAAAATTAGGGCAAGAGCTCGTTAGGTAGAAAACCTGCAAAGGCTGCCTAGGCAAAAAGTAGAGCATTCAAAAAAAAAAATGCTTTTCAATTGATCCCATGAACTACAAGGACCTGATTCTCCAAATATTCAAAATAAGAAAGTCAAAGTTTTATGAAGAAAAGAAATATTCAGAGGATGGAGATATGTAGGCAACCCATAAAGTTACATTGGGTGCGGTCCAATTCTGTAAGGCAAAACAACCCTGTGTTTGTTTTCAATTGTAATTGTTTGAAGTGATTTATTCAAAACTAAAAAGATAGAATTCTTTTATTCATGAAATGAAGAGAAACCTTTCAAAGGTCTATTACATGCCATATGATTCTAATTCCATTCATTCTGAATAATAAAAAGCATGGGAAATATGTTTCAAAAGTTCTGTCAAATCCTTTGTTCCTTCCTGGAAATTCCTTCAGAGTCATCATCTCTTCTTCTCTTGTAAAGTACTACTTGTAAAGCATTAGGTGGAAGTGACGAAGTGTCCCCTCACTCTTCAGATGAAAGACTTTCAATAAGTCCTGAAATCCTAGCCTTCATTTCTTGTCCCCGAGTTCCCACAGTTTGAGATAACCATTGCTTATAAGCCTCATCTAATCCAAAAGTCCCATGAGAGAAATCAATGTGAGTTGTGCGCAATACAGAAGGACACCTTGACATCAAAGCCTTCACCACTGATGGAGAGATCGCTTTGGAAGTATAAGTATGCTCTGAGAGAGATGGAATTGTCTGTTTGGTCCCCATTTGGCAAAGTAGTCGGGTTGCCCAATAGAAAGAGGTACACTTCAATCCTACCAAAATCACCGCAGAATAACCTGGAGAACGAAGCAGATAATGGCCAGAACAGTTCCAGTCATGCACATACACCATAAAAGTGAGAAAACTTGTTTTAGCACAAAGGTTTGCAAATTACATATGATTTTCAAAATGAAACCCCGTGTCTCATAGAAGATTAGTCAACGTCTTCGAGAGTTCCTCCTTATCCCTCTGCTAGATCCCTCACCAGCTGAAGAATGACGTGGTGGGTCAGGTGCCTGAAACGGTGTTCACAGTTTGATCAGTTTGTGAAAAGGGAATAAAGATGAATTTGAGAGTGTGATTTGAAGTTACCTGTTGACGAGTGAGAGCGGAAGTCCTCAAGCTCATCCTGCGAAGGTCACGCCTCATGGCGGTAGTAAGATCAATGTAATCCTGGCAATACTCTCGAGGGACCTGTCAGAAATGAATGATGTCAATGTATCAGTGGGAATGTGTGTGCAGTTAATTAGTTCAGTGAGAGGTTCACCTGTTCATAAGAAGGATCTATGTGATATCCCTCATCG
>JAESVK010066453.1:0-18653 GCA_017140935.1 Hamamelis virginiana
CAACCCCCACTTGGAATACTTGTAATCAGTTTTGGGCTCATAATTTGAACAAACAAAAACCAAATAGGTAACTTACCAAACACCGATCAAGACATTTGGGCCCGCATTGTATCCGGTAGAACCGATTCTTGCAATTCCCAAACAGCCCTTTAGCCTTCCTTTTTTTTTTTTTTTTTTTTTTTTTTTTAAAGGGGGTTAATCATTGACCCAATAGGTACCCACCAGGTACCCATTTATTACCCACTTATAAATGGATTTTTAATGGGTGGCTCATTTATTACCCATTTGTTAAAATGTACCGACTCATATGAAAGGTTGTGATCAATGGATTGGCAGCAGAAGGATCGAACGATAAAACTTTTATAAAATATGAATCCATCATCACAATCAAGCCAAGAATCTTGTACAAGCATAGGATCATGAATTAAAGCAAGAAAACTAATTAAACAATTTAATCATTCTTACTTGATTGCCTTTTGATAAAACTTTGAAATCAAATCCAAGCTTTAAAGTGTATGAAGCCTCCAAGGTATCCACACAAACACAAAACTCCTCAAATCATTCTTACTTGATTGCCTTGATGCAAAGCAAGTTAGAGAGGGAGAGAGAGCAAATCACGACCTTGGGGAGAACTCCAAGCTCACGGCCCCTATGGTGGTGTGATGGTAGCATCTCTTCTAATTTAGGGTTAAGTGGGCTTAGTGCTAGCATGCACTCATCCCTTTTGTATTTGTAACGCCCCAACCTGACTATTATACCGACCATCCCGGGTAGATCGACATGTGTCAAGATAGAGGTACAACCTGACCAGCTCATTCATACATCCTCATGAGAGCCAAGAAATATATATATATAATTAACAACATAAAATGTCATGCTCATACAAATGTCCCAAACGTCTTATGTATTAATAATAAATCAAAAGATAATAATGCCAACATCCCTGGCATATAGGTTGTGCCACAATCAGAGACAAATCCTGATATTAAGGAAAATATAAATAATACACATCTCGTAATTATGTAAGTCCTAATGCAGAATATACCATGCAATAATCCAACAACCCTTGAGCAGAGGCTTGTCCAAACCATGAATGCAAACCCAAGCCAACCTGATATCTGCTGCATAAAGCAGGAGTGAGCTTCACCGTGCTCAGTAGGAATAAGGTAACCTCTACTAATAATCAACAATACAGTGATACATGGAATATTTTTAAATAAACAAGTTTCCATAACGATTATAAAATAGTAATAAAGCAGTTATAAACTTGTGTGGTCTTTCAGTGAAAACAATTAATCAAGTTGTTCCATATGTCAACAATCCATCTCATGTGTCTCGCCATATCATCCATGTCCATCGAAACCAGGCTCGTGAGCGTATTACAAGTTACTGGTTCTTGGCTAACAAGCCACCGGTACCAGCATGACCGAAACCGACCACTACAAGGTCTGACCTCCCAAGAGAAACCGATCAGTTGCCTATAACACACGGCCAACTGTCGAGCCACTACGGGGCTATAAACTTCGGGTCCGCACTAAGGCTCCACCCAGGACCATGGGCCCTTATAAAGAAACCACCCTATGATACAAACCGAGCCAAGACCATGCATAACAGCAATAATATATATATATCCAAACCAATTTCCAAAGCGAGCAGATAAAGCTGTAAATAAGTGGCGTATACACGTATCAAATCATTTTTTTTCTAAAATCATTGATAATCCACCATCATTTATAGAAAACAGTTCTTAAGAAAAAATCGTGTTTCCAATGTAGATATATTATAAAATCATAATTCATGAATATCGTATTCATTTCCAAACCTTCAGTTCAATCCAAAATCAAGGGGACAACTAGTTAAAATATCTCATCATCTTTTCAGTTGTAATCCAGTTCAGAAAATAGGCATAAGTTTATAACTACGAATCTTAAAGTTATTTACAAAAGCAACGTCACCTTATGCCTTCTTAAACATTTCCTTAAAAACATATAGTCAAAAGGTTGTTCCCCAGTTTATATAAACATTCCATTCATTTCTAGATGATTCTCCTAGAAGTATAGTTAAGATCTCAAAAGTCACAGTTATGTGCTTTAGCTTCATTTCATAAATATGCCGCACAATAACAGTTCTCAAATCGTTATATACCATGTATCTATTTAACCAATTGAGAAACAACGTGGTTCTCAAGTATTCATAAATCATAATGTTCAAATGTGTTTAACATTCACGAAGTTCTCAAAACAGATATAAAACACCTATATCATCATTAGAAGTAAAAGGTTACTTATCCCTACCTTAATGCAACGGTATTTCCAACCCTTTGCGGCTCCACGAGCCTTCCCTAATGCAATGCTTATGCACCAATGCAAGTGGTCCTCCAAAGGACCCAAATCAAATCTGAGAAACAAACAATAATGCAAGCGGGAAAGATCAAAGGAAGGTACAAGCATTCACAATTCTAAAGTAAAGTAAAACGACTCTCAAAACTGCTCACTCACGACTCTAAGGATTCAAAACCCCAAAATGCTAAACCCAAGACTTTAAAACTTCCAAGACTTATTCCCACGTGTGTCAAGATACCACACGTTGAATTCCATAGCCAAAAACAAAGTGGATTTGAGGATATAGGCCAAAGAAGGCAGAGTGCACACACGAGGGGCAAATATGGTATTTCCAGAATATCTCTCTTTCCAAAAAAAATGATTTTGACCTCAAGACTATGAAATTTAGAAACTGGGTTTCATAAGCTTTCCGTACATATAAAGTACGCCCAAAACGGAGCTCATATGCGAAAGTTATGTTGAAAACAAGTTTGGAGGGAAAATGACTTAAATTTCAAAAATAACACAGCCCTATCGATAGGCATGGAATGCCCTATCAATAGGGGTCTCTTCTCTGGTACTGGTCCGACCTGCAATGGCGGAAAACCGCCATTGATGAACCTTCAAGCCTTTTTAAAACTATAATTTAATAATTCAAAACCTTATACCATCCTAAATACATGTTCAAAAACATGTAATTTGTTATTCAACTCAAAATCATAACTTCAAATGCATACATTAGAAAAGTGTGATTTCAAAAACTAAAATACAGATTTATAACATATCTAAAATTCATTTTCCAGCCCCTTTGCTTTACTAGTTTACCCAAAAATTTACTTTACACAAGAATCCATCTACATGCAATTCCAAAAGCTTGCATAAAATTGTTTTTATTTTTTTTTATTTTTAAAACCCATTCCAAAAGTAAATCACATGGTTTATAAAATCTGAGTTTTAAAAATTGAAGATTTATCACATTAGTCATGCGTGTAGCTCCTGAGATTTCCAAAAATCCAGTAATTTAAATAAGTTAGCAGTGAATCCCACACTTGCAAACCCAAATTCACTTGAACTATTCATCAAACATAAAAAATATATATATATATATAAAAGTTTGACATGCACAGTCCCAATATCGAACCCATGAATGTTCGAATCATCTCATGAACCTTCTTCAAACTGAGTTTACATGTTAAGATCCACCCCAAATAAATCATCACAGCCATGGATTCTCAAAAACTTGAAATCCATAATTTAAAATCAGATTTAGTAAAAACCCACCATGTTATAAAAGACCAAAGTTTTGAACTCATAAACGAACACATGTATAACATAAAATCCACAAGCAAGCCTCCAAATATTTCTGATCCACCATAACTCTTTTTTGAGAACACATATCTAAACCCAAGATCCTCCCAAACCGAACATGCAAGAGGAGAAAACAAATGAAAATAAACATGCAAATAGTTAAAGATCCGTGAAACCCATTTTTGAACATTGCGTGCAATTACCAGAGTTATTGATCCTCAAATCAGATTATTTTTTTTTTTTATTTTAGAAGTTTGAATCCATTTGCTCAAAACACAAATAAACTCCATAGTTTGAACAAAAGTCGAAGGCCAGGCATTCAGGCTCCATAAGACCGTAAATACCAGAAGAGAGAGAGAGGAAATTAAAAATAAACATGCATGCAGAGAGCTTACCCATTTTTCTGCAGAAATTTTGAGAACCCCGGTGGGTTTTCCGGCAAGAAATCTGGCAACACCCCACTTCTTAGCTGAACTCTTCCCACGGCTCTCTCTCCCTCTCTCTCTACTCTCACAAGTCTGATGCCAAAATGAAGGAGACAGGGGGCTGTTCACGGGTTTTAAAGGGAATGGCTAGGGACTATATTGCAAATTGTAAAAATTAAATTTCTTATATTTATAAAATACCCTTAAGCTTATATAAAATTTTAAAATCACCCCAACCTTAAAGAAAATTATATAATAAGCCCCTTTCAAATTAATTTCTTTTATTTACAAAACACTCCAAACTTTAAAGATATTACATAAATAGATATTTTAAAATTTTGGGTTATCACAGTATTTATAGGCAAATACTAGGGTTTCTAATTTTGTAACTTGGTCCTCTTTTGTGAAAAACCCAAAATTTTTAATTATTATTTTACTGATTTATGTAAAAAAAAAAAAAAAATCTTTTATTAAAATTCCCTCCATGTCCCTTTATTTTATTTTTTTTAGTCAAAACCCCCTTGTCTTTTCTTTTACCTTTCGGCTGAAAGGGGAGGATTTGACATGGAGCTCGAGAGAGAGCGAGTGAGGAAGATAGGGATTCGGGAGAGAGAAGAAAGGATGAAGAGTTTACCTTGGTCGTCGAAGCTCGTGGTCGCCGCCTTCTCGCCGGAAAAGGTAAGCATTTTTGCTTATTTATCTTCCTCATCTTCTTCCCTTTTCGTCTTTCGAACCCATTTTTATGGGTTTTTTATGTTAAATTGTTGGATTTGTGAGGTATGTTGGTTTTAGACTCTTATAGATGATGATTTGACTTAGTTTTGTCGGACTTAAGCTATGTATTTTGTTTAGTTTTGATTTATGAGTTAAAAATGGGTTTTGAGTTATGAGTTGAAAACTTCATGCTTGATCTTGAGTGTGTGGAGCTTTGGATGAGTGTAAAAGTGATAGATCGAGCTTGCTTTAAGCTTTTTTTGTTGGATTTTGAGTGTTGGTGTTGAGATTTTGGGTTGAGGTGAGGATTTAAGGAGTGTGCATTTCAAATTTCTGGGTTTTGTAGGCTAGTAGTCGACTAATCGACTAGTAGTAGTCGAATAGCTCATCTGGATTCTCGATTTCAGCTGACCTCACACTAGTCGACTAACTATGCTGATTAGTCGACTAAGAGGTTCTTAGTCGACTAATCAAAGGTGATTAGTCGATTAATAAGTCATTTACAGCCATTTTGTTTTCTTTTTACATTTCTCATTCAAGGTTCGTCCTAAATAAGTTTTACTTGCATTATTTATCCTTATTTTCAAATATGGAAGTCCGTGGGAGGACCTTTATGCTACTTAGCCTTGCATTTGCATTTAAACTTGTCAGAGACATAACTTTTGGAGGTAGGAATATTTATATTCTTACTAAGATGATAGATATGTTTTGGGCTCTTTTACCTGTGCTAATGAATATGAAAACCTTTTTTTAAACCTTTGATGCATATCTCATCCTTTTATATGTGATTGTAATGTGGTTAGAATATACAAGCATGCCATAATGTTGTAATGTGTTGATATTATGCCATGATTTATCTGTTTGATGATATGTGGAATAAATATTTATGGATATGATTGAGATAGAATCAGAGAAAACTCAACTGTCAGTTAATATTGTGATGATTGAGATAGAGTAAGAGAAAACTCCTCTATCAGTTATTGTTATGATGAATAGGAAAGAGTCAAAGAAAACTCCTCTTTCATATGGAATATGTAATGGATGAATAATGAACATGATTATTATTTATATTGTGAAATGTCAGCATAGTACTTGTGGATACTTGTGTGATTCCTGAACCACATTTATATTTGTGAATCTAAACCAAAATGACTTATGCATCATCATTATCATTGTTAGTTAAGAATGATATTTCTACTGAGCATTCCAAACGCTCACCGCTGTCTTTTATGCAGCAGATTCTCAAGATAGTGTGACTGGATTGTCGAGACAAAATACTTTCTCGTTGGTGTTAGGCTGGGAGGTATTTTGGGCTTTGGTGTTAAGAAATATGTAGTTATTTTCTGTTAGATAGCTAAACTTTGGATTTTAGTATTGAATGATTTTTACCTATGTGTCAGGGATGTTGGCACTCTATTTTATTGCATGGATATATGTACTTATTGCACTTGACGAATCCGGGACATGTGTATGCTAAACACTTTTATATTTCATGCTTGTTATATATATCCTTCATTGTGTTCTCGTGTGGAAATATAAATGAATATATCAGGTTGTATCTCCATCTTGACACGTGTTGACCTACCTGGGAGGGTCTTTAGTAGCGTCAATTTGGAGCATTACATCCTTAAGTAACTATTAATAAAAGAGACCCCACAAGTTACATAAATTAGAAACTTACCCCTCATAATTAAATAGCTCTCTTGTGTCCTTTTGTGTGTAACCCTTTGGGTTCACCCCAACCTAGTAGTGGACCGAGACATCTCATGTCTCCAAAAATAGAAACTTTCTATTTTAAAGTTCAATTGGATTAATTCCAATTTTGCCCTCAATGATAACACTTATTATTAGACATTTACTAGTCATGAGTGACATTTAGTAACATATCATGACGTATCCCAGGTATGGGTGAATAGTAAAACTAAATGAACCATTCATGTTACTTAATTCTTCATCCCCTAATGTCATTGTTAAGATAATCGGGTATGGTTATAAGTCAAACCCCTATCTTAACAACTTGTTATATGTCTTACAAAATATAATCTCAATAAGATGAACCCGATGAAACTCTTTCACAATTCACCTATCACTCTGGTCAAAGATTCAATATGAGAATTATCTTTGTGAACAAATCCTGACATTCTCTCTCATCAAAGTGAGAGTGATGATTCCTTATTGCACACTCATCTATCTTAATACATAACTTATTAGAGCCAATGAGTACTGATTACATCCTGATGGTTAAAGATGTACAAGATACTATCAAACTCTAATAACCTATGCACAAGATAACTCTGGTGTCTCAGGTCTAAAGATTATCATTCGATGGACGTAACATAAGAATATTCTTTTAACTTAAGCTCCATAAGAATATTCTTGTAGATCATGTTTAATGTAAATATTCTCTAATATGTATCCAAAGATTAATTATAGTGTCAATACACAGATAGGAAAGACAACCTATCCTCCCATTGAAGTTAGTTTAAATCTGTGCTACTCTTAGTGGTTTATAAATGTCCAATTTGATAAACCTATGAGTAGGAACCCTTTAGAATAAATGTGTGTAAGAAATATAAGTCTCCCTATCTCAACAACTTGAGATATATATTTCTCTATCATTTATTCATTGACTTTATCATGTATAATTAAATACAAGACAAGTGTAACCTTCTTATAATTATAATATGAAATTGATATGCTCTTTAAGATTGGTTTTAAGACATATTTCTAACACCATACCCATTAATATTAAGTGGGTATGGGCGGGTTAATGGGTATGGGTCCAATTTGCCACCCCTAATGATATCAAACATTTTCATCCATATATTAATGATTAGTCAACAAATGGAAAGTTTCTGCAAAGGGAGCTGAGTGTAATTTCTAAAACCTCATAGAGGTCTTTGTATTTTTTACAAACTTCAGAAGAGGTCAATGTATTAACTCTCATTTTATTTATCTAATGTTTCCCTTTTATATTTAAAGCAATAGTGACATTTGCCAAAAATGGTGATCGGTGACGCACCACTCTCCATTCTTCTCTCTTTCTTATTTTTCTTCTTTTTTTTTTCTCTCTCATCGTCTTCTATAACTCTCTACCTTTTTTTTTTCTTCCCGTTTCTCTTTCTTATATGTTATAGATGTTGCCGGAGATTTGTTGATCAATGACTACACCACTCTCCCTTCCTCTCTCTTCTTCCTTTTTCTTTGTTCTCACTCGCACAGTCTATGCTACTTTCGCCCTTTGTTTTTTATATTTTATTTTTAAATTTTTTCTATTGGTTGTTGCCGAAGATGGTGACCGGTGACAAGGCCACTCTCCCTCATTCTCTATTTCTTCTTACTTTTTTTTTTCTATTTCACACCATTTTCTATTGCTCTGTCTATTTTTTTTTTTATTTTTTATTTTTATTTTTTATTTGATATATCTTCTTTAAACATAGAGTTGTAGTTGCCGGGATGATGACAATTGATGACACCATTCTTTATTTTTATTTATTTATTTATTTATTTGAATTGTTTAGATATTAATGTATGATACGAGATTGTTACATAAATTGTTGTACTAGATGGTTTATATAATTTGGTCTAACATACAGTCTAGCTCTTTCTTTTGATAAATTTTGATTGTAATTATATCTCGATGGGAATCCAACTACTTAGCTGGAGATAACGAGAAAGAGTATCATTTAAGTCCTAAATATAAAAGTCCATAGAGTAGATCGCCAGATTTAACTTGGAACGCATTGTTTCCCTCGAAACGTGTCTGTCTTCTCCGCCTCAATGAACACCTCAACTCTCCTTATATGCCCTTTTCCCCTTCCTTCCGCCTTCTATTCCTCTCTTCCATCCAGCTGTCATCTCTCTCTATTTCTTACCTCATCTCTCTCTCTATTTCTCTCTTCATGGCTCCAGCAATGGAAGCACAGCAGCAGCAGCAGCAGCAGCAGGAGGAAGCAGAAACTACTCCACAGAACATCATCATGTCCACCGATGAATTTCACCATAAATCCAAAGTCACCGTCGTAGGCAGTGGCAATTGGGGCAGTGTGGCTGCAAAGCTCATTGCCTCCAACACTCTCAAGTTCTCCTCCTTTCATGGTTCGTCTTCTTCTTTCACTAATTTCCCATTTGCACCTCTGCATTCAGTTCTATGTATATGTACTAGGGATTAGAATTTGATTCATCAGCTATGACGTGCATTTTTCAAATGACCCAATTCTTGTAACAAAACAAAATGAAAACCCATTCTGAATTTTACAATTTTTTTGTTTTTTGGTTTTTGTTTTTGTTTTGTTACTGTTTTTAAATTCAATTCAGATGAAGTGAGGATGTGGGTATTCGAGGAGAGATTACCAAGCGGTGAGAAACTCTCAGAGGTCATCAACCGAACCAATGTAACAGTCTACCCATCTTCATTAAACTTTCTAATTCCTATTTGTGTTGCAATAATTGTAACCTCTGTATTTTTATTTGATAGGAAAATGTTAAGTATCTTCCTGGTATAAAGCTAGGGAAAAATGTTGTTGCTGATCCTGACCTTGAAAATGCAGGTATTCAATTTTATGCTATCTTGCTATGTTGTTGTTAATCAGTCATTCTTGTGAAGAATTTGTATTGTATGATTGATTTGTAATCATTTTGTTTGTTGGTTTCAATGGGGGGTGGCCTTATGCAGTGAGAGATGCAAACATGTTGGTGTTTGTGACTCCACATCAATTTATGGAGGGTATATGTAAGAGGCTTGTTGGAAAGATAAGGGAAGATGCAGAGGCTATTTCCCTAATCAAAGGAATGGAGGTTAAGATGGAAGGCCCATGCATGATCTCCTCTCTCATCACTGACCAGCTCGGAATTAATTGTTGTGTATTAATGGGCGCAAACATTGCTAATGAGGTAATTAATTAACCCAATTTTCAGATTTTTTTTTTCCCCTGATTCGTGCTAGCCCATTTGGTTCTTCTGATTTCCTAAAGATTAGATTGGTTAATTATGCAGATTTCTGTGGAGAAGTTCAGTGAAGCAACAGTTGGGTACAGAGAGAATAAAGAGATTGCAGAGAAATGGGTTCGACTGTTTAGTACCCCCTATTTCATGGTCTCAGCTGTGAGTATGATGCATCCATTTTTCAATTCATAAACATACAAACTTTTAAAATGAGAACTATAAACCAATTCGCAAAAAGAAATAAAGAATAGAAGCATGAATAAAGGAAATAATGGAAGTTGCACAGTTCGGTTGCTTTAGGCAGCAATGATTACGAGAGTAAGATTTTGAAGTCTACATAATTGAACTTCAAAGACTGAATCTGACTACACTTTCCAAACACAGCCATAGATTAACGTGTAACCTGATATGAAGCTCTAGAAATTTTTCCAGCTCCTAATATCATGCACTTTATCCATATGTTACAGATTTAGTAAATGAAGTAGATCAAATCGACATTAAGAATATAATTTATTTGAAACTTAATTGTATTTTTTATAAACAGGTCCAGGATGTTGAAGGAGTTGAATTATGTGGAACCCTGAAAAATGTTGTGGCCATAGGAGCAGGTTTGTGTAGCCTAGTATTGTTGTTTCTTTTCTCCTTTTAGAAAATTTCATCATTGAATCGAAGATTTGATCTCTAATTCGCTAGGTTTTGTGGATGGCTTGGAGATGGGAAACAACACAAAGGTAAAGAGCAAACATACATTATAAAAATTTAAAGACCATTGCTTATTTACTTTCCCTTTTTTGTCTCGACTGTTATATATGAAATGTTAGGCTGCAATTATGAGAATTGGTCTGAGAGAGATGAAGGCATTTTCCAAGCTGCTGTTCTCATCTGTTCAGGACAGCACCTTCTTTGAGAGTTGTGGCGTAGCAGATCTTATCACAACATGCTGTAAGGAAGCTGATAGATTTCTTACTTTGCCTTGTATTATTTTGATATCAAAATAACCATATCACATATGACAGTGGGAGGAAGGAACAGGAAAGTAGCAGAAGCTTTTGCAAAGAATGGCGGGAAAAGGTCACTGTTTACTATATCTTTATGGTGCACAAAACTTGTACATTCCTAGTTATTGATGTCTAATTATGTGTAACCTTTCCAATTGTCATCTGCAGGTCTTTCGACGAGCTTGAAGCAGAGATGCTGCAGGGCCAGAAATTACAGGTAGATGCTAAAACTAATCATCGTACCGCTGGTAATAAAGAATAACAGTTAAATTGTCCCGCTTAAATAAATATGAAGAAAGAGGGTTTGTGAGTTGAACATCTTAACTGGATTGTTGAAATACTTTGCATGTTTAGAATTTGTCAAAAATGAGAATATAAGTATATCTGGAAGGGAAAGTGCTCATCTTCCCATCAAAATTTCCCTCCTCCCTTCCTATTCTTTCACATCAGATGAAAGTCACATGCATCTAACATATGAGTCCCATGTGAGTGAGCTGGATGGGAGACAGAATTTTTATTTTTTGTTTTTTTCAAAAGACAAAAACCTACCCTTAACCTAACCCCAATCCCAATACAAACAATAGGTTTAGATGCATCTGCTCAAATGGAAATAACAACTTCTAAAAACCATTTCGATCTACTTAATTCCATATTTATAGATGATAGTAAACACAAATGTACTTGAAGGCATGTATTTTTCTCATTTGCAGTGTCCTCATTTATCTAACCTTCTTCTCTTTCTCTGAAGGGTGTCTCAACTGCAAGAGAGGTTTATGAGGTTTTGAGCCACCGCGGATGGCTAGAGTTGTTCCCTCTTTTCACAGCAGTGCATGAGATCTGCATTGGTCGTCTTCCACCTACAGCCATAGTTGAATACAGCGAGCTCGCACCAAAACTCCCCCAAGGCTCAGTTCAGTTTCACTGAATCATCGGTGGATGAAACATATATAACTTACATATATATATTTCAACTATAAAGTTTATACTAGTAGCGTTTCTTAATATGCTCATCATGCACGAAACGACAAAGTTTAACTTTTTGGCATGAACGGCAATGTGACGACAAGATGGGTTGCGGACAACAAGATGGGTTACGCAGTTGAAATGCTGCATGTTAGGAAGGTTAGAATCTGCACCTGTTGAAGGTCAGATGACTTCAAACACATATCCAAAGTTGCCATTATGTCTTGTTTTTTTTTTATTCCCTTACTGTTTTAAAGACAATAACTGTTACCTTTTGTTGGTCAGTGGACAAAGTTAATTACTACTTCTCATACAGAATGCATAATAACCATCCTATGAAAATGGATCATACATTCAAGAAGCAAATTTTTGTTTAGTGATGTGGAATTTAATGAAATAAATTAAAGTAAGCCTAAGGAGTTAATTAAATTAAAGGCTGCTGTCACATTATTTATTAATCTAACCTATTTGCTAGATGTATCTTTAGTTTCCAAAAGTGAAATTACCATTATTAGAATTTTCTTATTAGACTATTCCATTTCTTTTCTATTTTGTTGCAACCAAACAAAACAATGGGAATCACCATTCCCATTTCTTATTTTCCACTTACATTCTTTATTTTTCTCAAATTTGGTAAAATTTATGCAATGTCCTAAATTGGTCAAGAAATCTGTAACTTTATTTTCTTCTCTATATACACGATTTACTCTAATACTCATACCGTTCTCCAAAATAATGTTGATACAATCATTTAAAATACTATAAATCCTCCAAATTAAAGACAACTATGTAACTTTTCGAGACTTAATTATCATAAAATTAGTGTCACCTTCAATATAAATTCTCTTGGTCTCTTTTCAATGAAGAGAGATCAAGTATACAGGACAGTATTGTTTTAACATTTGTTAACGATTTGTTGTAATGCCATGGCCTTTGTTTTAAATATTCACGACTTTATGTTGTTGTCACAAAAAGTCTTACCTGCTCGTTTAGTAATACCTACTGGTTTAGTCTTACCAGCATGGTGAGTTTGCCGAGAACTATGCCTCGTGTAGTGGACGTTTCGATTTCAAAATTTTTTTTTTCCCGTAATTTCTATCTGTTCCCTCCTAGTATGGGTATTTGGGATAGGACGGACTAGTTTGACTAATGATTGGGATATCCCTCCACTGAAAAAAAAAAAAAAAAAAAAAATACAAAAAGGTACACTAGGGAGAAAACATAATAGAAGATTTATGAAAATTTACCTTGTGCCCTAAAGCAGTCTCAAATATCTCCACCAAAGTCTTTAAAATATGTCTGCAATAATTTGTAGTCGCATTAGCAAAAATGACTAATTTTATCTATTTTTCTACAAGTACTAATATCTTATCAATTGAACCTTATTTCTTTTTCCAAGCTGATTATACTGGTTTGCTATTAAATTAAAGCAGTAGAAAGAGCTTTCATTCGCATAATATAAATCAATGGATCCCCCCCCTATCAAATTCCTCTTAGTGCAGAAAATTTACCTTCAGGAATACCTTTCAAAAAGGATCGAAAAAGAAAAAAGGATTCAATACAAAGCACCCCCCATCAATAACTTTCAGGTCTAAAACAATTGAGCTGTGACAAGTTTAATAAATGGCCATTCTAACCTATCAAATGCTTTTTGGAAATCCAATACTAGATTACAAATTAAGTGCATCTAGTATAACAATCTGTCATTATAAAAGGTATATAACGACAGTCCATCTTCAACCACTAAAAGTGACATAATAGTAATACTATTCATTATTATTGATTAATAATTATAATATTACTCACACCCAGCATATCTACTATTGATTAATGTGAGCCCGGCCACTATTATATTAGACTTCAATATCATTTTTAGTGGTTAAAGATGGACTGTCATTACTTTTGCAGTGACATAACATCATGTTAGATGCACTCCGTTCACTATTTCTTTACATAAACTAATAGGATGAAAATGGTTTGAGTTCTTTGGATTATCAAGACAATAAGTAAATTCTCATTTCCAACCTTCTTCTAGCCAATTCTACTTCATTCAGCAGAACCAAATTCAATAGTTTAGATAAATTAAGAAATCATTTTTTTTTCACCAAGCATATACATTAGTAGGGTTTGTGATTAGTTGTTAATGGGGAAGGAGATTAACAGATGGGTCAATTCTAATCCACGATGAATATAACCTGAAACCCCATTCTATAAAGGAAATGAAACACTGAACCAAAGTAGTTGAAGAGAATAGGAACTATAAACAAAGCCCAATAAAAAGATAATACCAAGGGACCAACCTTTCGTAATTGGCTTGCGTATTGGTCACTTCTCTGACTTTCTTAATCTGCATCTCTGACTTTCTTATTCTGCATCGATTGATAATGACAACTGACAAGGGTAGGCACCTCCCACGTTTACAGAAGCCTGGAAATTCTTGATTCAGAAAACCGTGTTTGTTAAAGATGCGCCTGAGCCTTGAAAATGTCCTTGATTAATCAAGGACGCACCATTGCCTTCAATCTTACTATGTTTATCATCTTCACGATCTTTTTAGCTTTGACTTACTAAACATGGTTTACGTACAATCCTGATCATCTCCCCCCAATTCTCTCCTTAAATATCTCGGTCAATAACCACACCCAATTCACTTCTATATATAACTTTACCCAAAATTATGTCGCATCAATAGGAGAGATAGAGACAGACAGATGGAGGGTGTCACGTACGGTATGAAGTTAATGCAGAAGGGGTAGAGGGAAAGGGCTTTAAATTTCTAAATTTCTTTTTTACACGGTTGCTAGTACATTGTCGCACATGATACAACTTATGTGGCCTAATGACCTTTGTATGTTCAGTTGTAAAATAAATTTTGAAAAATTGACCGTTGTGTTAGATATTTCTTTCATGTATGTCATGCCTATCAAAAATCATAACGATTCAATGGTTAATTTTTAAAATATGTCACTGTAAAAAACTAATTTTTTTATTCTTCAAAATGTCACCACTTTTTCAAGTCGGTTTTTTCATAAACCAATTCCTTGGTTGAAATCAACGTCACCTCTCTCTCTCTCTCTCTCTCTCTCTCTCTCTCTCTCTCTTCAAAGTTTGTTGGAATACTTTGCTGTCAGTCAAAGTTCACTACACTGGAATAAAAGTTAATTACTGTCGGAGCAAAAGTTAACTCAAATAAAAATGAGAATTAAAAATGAGAATTCCCTATTGAACAAAAAGATTTTATTGTTGAAATATGTTTTCCATTTTCATATGGGTAATGGCCAAAAAGATGTGTTTCTCTTCATAGAAGTGCTCGTCTGAACAAATATGCACCTGATAGAATAATGTTATGCAATCATGACTTAATTAGCATGGTGGATTATATATATATATATATATATATTGTTATCCTTATAACTACTTCTGTAACCATATTGGTCAAGAATTTAATGTAAACAAACTAATCACTTAAGTTACTAATGAATTGGTTAAGTGATGCATGTTTGGTTCAAAGTTTTGAAGCAACAAGGAGCATCTAAGCAAATTAAGCAAATCAAATGAATCATGGCATTCTAAAGCACAAAGTAACGAGGATCAAATTCATGGAAGTTCAACTCTACTGTAACTGTTGTTTAGTATTGCAATTTCACATAATTTGTCTTCCGTCAAAATCTTGTTTGGAAAAAAAATTGGCACAAGTAGTAGATGTTGGGAAAAATATGACTTTCCTACAAGTGTAAATCAAAGAGGTAATATAAATTTTCAGCAAGTAATCACACCACCAAAAATAGAGCAAATAAAAAGTAACAAAATAGACACAAGAGATTTACGTGGTTCCCTCAATTTGAGGTACGTCCACGGAGCCAAGAACAAATATGTTCACAACTATTCAAATCCCAAATGCGAATACAAAAACTCAAAGTTTCAAATTTTAACAAACCTAAAACACCCTTAGGCGTGTTTCAACAAACTCAACAAAATACAATGAAAAACCTCACCAGAAGATAGTTGAATGAAACCCTTTAAATGTGATTGAAGAACACCCAAAATACCACCACAAATATAAAGAATCAATCACCTTTGTCACGCACAAGAGCTGCTGTATTTTCTGAGTAGTGAAGCAAAGAGCAAGCAAAAAACAATGGGACATAGCAAAGTTGCAGCAACCAAGAAAGATAACCCAAGAAGCTCATCACCAAGAGCAACAGTTTGTCTTCTATTGGAAGATTCTGGACAAACTTGTTGTCCTTCACTAATTAAAACATATATTTTTTTCTTCTTAACTAATGTACCAAGGCCTAAATTGAAAGGAATCGTTCAAAATACATGGAATCGCAGCGGAAGACAAAATAAAATTTTTTTTTATAAAGATGATTCCATCATCAAATATCCTAACCATGATCGTACAAGCATAGGGACATATGATTTACATATAAGCAAATATATTTATCAAACATAAATAAATCTTACTTGATATGCCTTTCGATTTGCAATTGTTGATCTCGAACTTCAAACGGATGAAGTCTCCAACGAAGTCCACACGAACACAAAACCGCTTGAATCCTTGAAGCTTCTCAACAATGGAAGAATCAAGCTTGAGAGAGGGAGAGAAACTTTTTCTCTAAAGTGAGGATGGAGGCTTAGTGCTAGCATGTCACAAGCTCTAGTATTTATAGAAAACCCCTAGGGTTTCTATTTAATACTTATTTCAAAAAGTAACTTAATTCCATTTATATATTACTAATTAATATATAACTTAATTCCTTATATATATTTACAAATAATATATAAGGTTATTATTGGAATTAGTTTTAGGAAATTCCCTTCTCTCTTTAATTCATGAGACTCTCTTATGCTCTTTGTTTGTGTGTGACCCATTGGGTTCACCCCAACCTAGCAGTGACTAGGGACATCTCCATGTCTCCTAAAATAGAAACTTTCTATTTAAAGGTTTAATTGAAACTATTCCAATTATGCCCTCATTGATAACACTTATCAATAGGCTTTCACTGGTCATGAGTGACGTCTAGCAATGTTTCATGACATGCCCTAGGTTTGGGTGAATAGCAGAACTATGTGAACCCTTCTTGTTACTTAATCATTCATCCTCTAATGTCACAGTTAAGATATTTAGGGTATGGACATAAGTCAAAACCCTATCTTAACTTTCTTGTTATATGCTCTTCAAATTATAATCTCAATAAGATGAACCCTATGAAACCCTTTCATATTTCATCTATCACTCTGGCCAGAGATTCACATTGAGAGTTATATTTGAGAACTGACCCTGACATTCTCTTTCATAATATTGCGAGTGATGATTCCTTATTGACCACTCATATGCCTTCATGCAAGACCTATTAGAGCCAATGAGTGCCGACTACAACCTTAAGATCAAGGCTGTATAAAACACTATCAAACCCTAACAACTCAGGCATAAGACATCCATGGTGTCTCAGGTCTTAGGATTACCAAATGGACGTAACATAAGAATATTCCTTTAACTTAATATCCATAGGAATATTCTAGTAGATCATGTTCAGTGTACATATTCTCTAATATGCACCCACAGATTAACCTAAGTGTCACTACACTAATAGGAAAGACTACCTATCCTCCCATTGGAGTTAGTTTAAATCTGTGCTACTCTTGTCGGTTTAATAAATGTCCTCTTTAATAAACCTATGAGCAGGAACTCTTTTAGAATAAATGTGTATGAGAAATATGAGTCTTCATATCTCAACAAACTTGAGATACATATTTCTCTTATCATTTATTCATGGACATTGTCGTACATATAATTGAATATATAGACGATAAGTAATACCTTCTTATCCTAATATGAAATAGATATGCACTTTAGGATTGGTTTTAGGGCATACCTCTAACATAAATAACCAAATGTCAAGTGACATAGTTGGGTCAGTCCATATATAAAGAGGGAAGCCCAACAATCTCCCCCTCTCAACTTATGCGAGGGGTTCCACCAAACCTGATGCAACTTTGCACATGCTTGTCTCTCAACAAAGCCTTGGTCATATCAGAAGTATTGTCATCAGTGTAAATCTTCTCAAGCTGCAAAAGTTTCATTTCCAATACATCTCGAATCCAATGATATCTAACATCAATGTGCTTCGATCTTGAATGAAATGTAGAATTCTTGCTCAAGTGTATAGCACTTTGACTATCACAATAAAGAGTATACCTTTCTTGTTCTATGCCCAACTATTGTAAAAACTTTTTCAACCACAAAATTTCTTTGCAAGCTTTAGTATTAGCAATAAAATCGACTTCAGTAGTGATAAAGCAACACATTTTTGCAACCTAGATTGCCATGTCACAGCTCCCCCTGCAAAAGTCATCAAGTAACCCGAGGTAGACTTCCTAGAATCATCATCACCAACCATATATCAGCATCAGTGAACCCAATAAGTACAGGCTTGTTCTTTCCAAAGCATAAACACAACTTGGAAGTACTTCTAAGATATTTCAAAATCCATTTCACTACTGCCCAATGTTCTTTACCTAGGTTGGAGAGAAACCGGCTGACAGTACCAACTGCATAGGCTATGTCAGGCCTTGTGTAAACCATTGCATACATCAAAGAACCAACTGCTGAAGCATAAAGGATTTTCTACATCCCTTCCTTCTCTTTTTCACTTGTAGGACATTGTTTTGAGCTAAGCTTGAAGTGACTTGCAAGTGGGCATCCAACTGACTTTGCTTGATTCATATTAAACCTTTCAAGCACCTTTTCAATGTAGTTTTCTTGTGGCAACCAGATCTGTCCTTGTTTTCTATCACGAATAATTCTCATGCCAAGAATTTGTTTAGCTTGTCCTAAGTTTTTCATGGAAAAAAACTTGCTTAACTCCAACTCCAACTTATTAATTTTTGTCAAATATTGGCCAACAATTAATATATCATCAACATACAACAAGAGAATGTTGGAGATATGCCCTAAAACCAATCCTAAAGGGCAT
>JAESVK010066455.1:8309-25517 GCA_017140935.1 Hamamelis virginiana
TTTTTTTTTTTTTTTTTTTTTTTTTTTTTTTTTTTTTTTTTTTTTTGAAACTAAAGAAATACAAAAACTTTATTTAAAAACACATGACTGAAAATTTAAAAGTCTGGGTTGTCACAGTATTGCTGGTAGAAGCCATACACAAAGAGATAAAAATGATGAAGGGATTGGCCTACTCAGGAGAACATTTCTGTTTATATTTTTATATACAGAGACAGAGACAGAGACAGAGAGAAACACTTCTGTTGATGCACAGAGAGCAAGTTGCTTTCTTCTTCGCCCCCCACCCCACGTTTTTTTTTTATTCTAATGCTGAACGCTGATGCCGTGATGCCAGCGGTGCTTCATTTTCCCTGCTATTTCTTTAGTTGTTGATGCAATTTCCTTTTAAAATTCAAAATTCTATTTAACAAAATAAAGAAGCAAAACATGAAATACCTATTTGGCTGTCACTTGCAAAATTGAATGGTTTCATTTCTTTTGCAATTTCATCAACAAAATCACTACCATAAATGGGACAATTTTAAGGATCTGTTTGGGTGATCGCAAAAGAATTTTACTTATACAAGTAACATGAAATGGTTAAAATTATTGCAGCAAGCGAGAAACACTAGCATGAAACTTGTGATATGTTCTGCTAAATTTGGAATTTTCCTTGATCCAACAATTCTTCAATAAAAAATCAACTTTTAAATTTTGATTTCCCTATGATTTTTCAGCATTTAAACGAATATTTCGGCGGGTCAAGATGAAACACATGTACATTTTGAGATTTTTTTTGTTAATTTATTTGTTTGAGTTCAAGCGCGCATTTCATATAAATTTGTTCTTGTGATTTTGTTTGCGCTGATTGATGTAAAAAGATGAGAATTTTTCCTCTTTTTTTTTTCCCCAGAAAATGCGTCGAAACCCCTTGTGAGATTGTGATCATGAAGGAGCAAGACCCATATGTGTGAGTTCATGCTTTTTCCCGTAAAAGAAGAACTCATCGATGAGAAAAAAGAAAGAAAAATCCTGGTGAGGTTGTGATCATGAAGAAGCAAGACCTGTTCATATGATTTCACACTTTAACTTTTCTTAAATGTGTACATATAGATTCTTTTTAATATGTATTCATGTGTGCCAGAGTTCGCCAGATGTCGCCGAACTGTACATCAATATTTGCGGGTGCTAAGAAAAGGTAGGATTTTTAATCATGTAACATAAAGAGTTTATGTTTTTTTTTTTTTTTTGTTAAATGTATACGTTCAGATTCTTTTTTATATGTATTCATGTGTGTTTATTCCCGTGTACTTATATGTATGTGTCATTTTGGGAGGAAAATCATAAATTTTTTACTTTAAAAAATTGATCTTTAATTTTTTGAATCAAATGGATTGAATAAATAGGCATATATATTTATATTTATAGTTTCTTAGCAATTTTACAATTTCACACACAACAAATATATATGTTTGTATATAAAAATAACATTTGAAGAAATATATATGTTCGTACGTATGCCAAAACTCTAAAAAATTGAAACTATATATTTGATTCAGAACTAATACTCAAACGTTACTTAATTTCTTTGTATCTCAACTTCGATCATTTGAAGAAAAAACTTGAAAAAAATAAGATTATTTATGAGAAGTGAAATAATATCCCAATAAAAACGTGAATATATGAGATAATTGAAAAAATAAAATCATTAATATTTTATCTTCCTAAATAATTCAAATTTGATATTGAGATAAAATAGAAAAGATTCAAAAATGAATTAAGGATTATTAGCGAAACTAAATCTGACGAGGATAGTTTAGTCTTTAAAAAAAAAAAAAATTGACTTTCATCTATTAATGGTAACCCATAAGGACCACAGGGTTAGTGCTTTTTTGCTTGGACCTATTAGTCTAAACTGCTAAAAAAAGGATTTATAACTAAGTCCCATAATTTATATATATAGTCCTGATCTAGTAAGCAAATGTTGGCTGTCGCGAAAGTGAGCATGAAGCTTATAGGAAATTATGGGATGCATATTTTGAAAAACCGACCGTTGGATTAGATACCCTTGTCACGTCTGTCAAAAATCACAGTGATTCGATGTAGGCTCTCAAAAGACAGACTGAAAAATTATGATCACTAAAAATTGCCACAGTTTTTCTCAGTGACATATCTGAGAAACCGACCGTTGGATCACTGAGATTTTTGGCATGCCTGACATGTACATATGCATTGCATCTAATCCAACGGTCAGTTTTCAAAATATGCATCCCACAATCACCTATGAGCTTCATGCTGACTTTTGCAAAAGTCAGCATGTGCTAATAGGATCATTTCTGCACACACACACACACACACACACACACACACACACACAGAGATAGAGAGAACTTCTAATATCAGGTGCACCTGATGCTTAGAAGCATCAGGTGCCCTCTAGAAGAGCCACTTGCTGTGAAAATTTTGAAAAACAGTTGAATTAGATACTTCTATCATGTATGTCATATCTGCCAAAAACCACAGTGATCCAACATATGGATTTTGTAAAATGTAACTTTGAATGAATTATAAGGGTATCTAATCCAACGGTCAGTTTTCCAAAATTTACATTGCAAGTGGCTTTACAAGAGAGCACCTTATACAAGATGCATCAGATGCACTTGACCACAACACCTCTATATAAAGAGATACATAAAAAACAATCAAAACCACAAAAAAATCAAAACATATATAACATCAAAATTACAAAAAGGAAAAGTTTATCTTGAAAGTAATTTGAAAGTCATAACAACTACCAAGCATAGACTTGAAAAGAAATTAAAAGGAAAAAAAAAATAGAAAAAGTTGTACCATACTCTTATGAGCATTCCAAGAATATAGGTCTCAATTGGAAAAGATGTATAAGCATGGTAGAGGGACGGGGGCCCAAATTCCACATAAGTTTTTTAAAGGAAAAATTATCCAAACCCCCCTCTAATTTAAATTATGTACCATGAGACCCAAAATCCTTTAAAACTTACCATGAGATCCTTCCAGGATATTTAAAAGTCAAACTTCTTTTTATATTGACAAATCTACCATCATTTGATGAAATTATATTTATTGTGGTTTCCATTTAGAATTTGTAACCATAGTAGACTCTTTATGGTAAATTTTTAAACTACATCCATTTCAAAATTTGATATTATTACTCTGTTCCATTCCCTGCATAATAGCCAACCATCCTATGGCATTCTCACAGAAAGAAAACATGGCTATTAGATAACTATTTTGTTAATTATTTTTTAAAGCGATCAATTCTTCCCATCGATCTTCCAATCTTGTTCAGGCATGGAAAGGTTTCCTTTATCAATTCCAAAAGAGGAGAAACCTATGTAGAAGAAGTTGTAGAAGAGCATCAAAGTCCAGATGCCAACACACGGGGGATTTAACTGCAAGGATCATGAATCAAGGGAAGGGAAGAGAGAAACCAAAATTTTAAAGTCATCCCCACCCTAAGATTTTGGCAACTGATGACAAGGTATAATTATGGAGTTTTATATAAATTTATCTGTTTTATGTTAAAGTTAAAAAACAAATATAAATTTACCTGTTTGAAAATATATGCCAATATACGTATTCCCCATATGTATACAAGTTAGGTAAATTTACTTATGTTGAAAATCATATTAGACACATATAATATACTTTAAATAAATTTACCTATTTGAAAATATACGATAATTTATGCATCTAGCAATATGTATACAAGTTAGGTATATTTACCTGGTTTATACATTAACAAAATTTTTGAATTTATATGTTTACAAATGTCAATGGCTGCTAATTGTCAAAATCAAAATCTATAATTTATGGAGTTTTTTTCCATAGTAGTTATTGTATAATTGTATATGAATGCTGAATATAGTTATTGGGAACATCAAAGGAAGACTAATTTTGGTAAATTTTGAAAATAGGGTTGAATGCAACTTTCTATTATTGGTGAAAACTAAATTTAGTAAATTTTGAAATCTACCTATAATAAAAGAAGGCAATTCCGTCAGAATCTAAGAAAATTTATTTATTAAAAGGGATAATTGGCCAAAAGTCCTATTTTAGGACCCTTTAATGCATAAAGTCCTCTTATAAGATTTTTTCTTCTAAAAGTCCGGCCTATTTAAAAACATTATTTTATTGCTTGAGGTCCTATTTTCTCAAAATGCATTTTTTTAAGAGACTAAAATGCCCTCATTTCGTTTCTTTCTTCCTCTTCTGCAGTTAATGGTCGGAACCGTGAAAAAGAGTTTCCTCACGAAACTAGCTGCACCAGATCCTCTGGTTATTCATGGAGTCGGAAAACTAGTGTTCCTACTCTAGCTCCAGCTCCTATATCGGAAGCTATATAACTATCAAGAAAGTAGGAATGGCAAACCCTCCAACTCCATAATTGCTGTCGTTCAAAGAAGGTTCGACTTGCATTTAATTTCTACAAGTAGTCCTCATATTAATGACTTGCATTTAATAAACAACGACTTACATTTAATAATAATCAGAATTCGCTGCCTTTCCTCTCCTCGCTGCAAGTAGTCCTTGTTGAAGCAATAAGAGAAAATAATCGTACGATAAGACGAAGATGATAACATCGTCTGCAGTATCGTCTGATCTATGGCTCTCCTCCTTTTTTTTTTCACTTTTTTTTTTGGATTAATTTCTGGTTTGATTGTTTGAAAAATGTAGGAAAAAGAAATAGATTTTCATTAAGAAAATTAATTTTTTGTTTGGTTGATGAGAAAATGGAGAAAAAGAAAGAGATTGTTTTTTATTGTATTTTTTTTTTTTTTTAAAAGTTCGATGTAGTGAACTGCGATTCCAGCGTAGGAACTCGGGGTTCCAGCGTAGTGAACTCTGGGGTCTAGAGTAGGAACTCAGGGTTCCGACGTAGTGAACTCAGGGTCCAGCGTAGTGACCTTGAGTGTCCGAGATAGTGAATTCCAGGTTGGGGTTGAAGGTTGTTTGGGAAAAGAAAGACATTTTTTTCCATTTCATACCAAAAGGACTTTAGGCATGGAAGATCTTTTGAGATGATTTTTGACATGAAAATCTTATAAAGGAGGACCTTTGGCCAAATTCCCCTTACTAAAAATCTATTTTTTAGTAGGGACTTTTGGGTATAGCATCCTTTCACTAAGGGGTTATTGGTTAAAACCCTTTTTTAAAATAAGAAATAAGACATTAATTAGAGGTAAGAATGGTTACACAGCTGTAGGAATAAACTTTAAAATAAGACTAGATCCTCTTTAAATTAATATTGATGTCAATATATGAAAATGAATTCCTCACCAATGAAGTAGACAATGACAGACAAACCAAGCTAACCTCCATTATTGACTACTAACTATTGCATAAGCAATATTGTCTAAGGATTCTTTTTTTTCTTTTTTTTTTTTGAAAAATACATTTTGCCCCCTTGAACTATTACTGTATTACAAATTGGCCCCCTATGGTTTTAATTGCAACACATTACCCTCTAATAGTTTCAAAATATGACAAATAACACCCTTGCGTCCATTGATAGTAGTTGAACAGACAAATAATGATTGACAGACCTATTATTGATTGCAGAAATTAGATTCTCAATCACTATGTCTGTCCATCTAATTGTACCACAATCATACCTTCAACTATGGTATTACTGTGTTTTCTTATATAAATAAATTGTATAATAAATATCATTTTGCATAAGATCTGTACAAATGGGTTAAATTCTTTGTTTCAAGAAATCTGTGCAGATTGAACGAATTAAAGTCGTCACCTATGAAGTCTTGAGGATCACCTCGAAGTAATGAGCATTCTGAAAAGATCAGCAGCAGCCAATTCATGCGCTAAAGAAACTGCAAAGAATCTCTGCATGAAAAGTCAAAGTACCACATATCTATCGATAGCCAGGAGTTCGCTATCGATAGAGGCACTATCGATAGCGCTCCTTCGCTATCGATAGAGGTCAGGCGGCTGAGGGCATTTTTAGATATTTTGAGATATTTTGAGGGTATTTTCGTCTTTTACATTTTCCTTCTATAAATACACGTGTAAAGGCGACTTTAAGAGGGTTCAAGACTTTTGCTCTAAATCATTACTCTGTTATTTTAATAGACTTCAAGTTACAGTTTAATTCTGCATTTTATTCGGTAGTTTACTTTTTCAGCAAATTCTAATTTCCGCAATTTTTCTTTTAATGCCTGACTCAATTCTCACTTGAGAATTGTTCTTTATTTTCCCTGTCTTTACTTTCAATACTTTACTTTTCTGCAATTTTCCCTTTTTATGCATGGCTCAATTCTCACTTGAGAATTGTTCTTTACTTTTAATGTCTTTTTCTTTATTTACTTAAGTCTTTTCTTTATTTACTTTCGCCATTTTCTTTATTTATTTCAGCACTTTTCTTTATTTACTTTCGCCATTTTCTTTATTTATTTCAGTCATTTTTCCTTATTTCTTCAGTCATTTACTTACTGCTTTTATTTTACTTTTTCCATCCCGTGAACCCTTAGAGCTTGTCATGGATAAAGGATATTCTCCTCCATTGATGTGTAGCTAATACTCCAAGCTTGGGTGAGGATGAAGTTGGATTCTTTATACAATTCTATTTTATAAACATCCATCTATTTGTATTATGTGATTGCATAGTTGTGAAGGTTTTACCTCATACTATCGTTAAATATAATATCATATAATTGTACATCTGTGATTGCAATTATATAATTATGCAATGGTACTCATTGGTATGAATATAAACCAGCATGCTTTATCCCCATTTAATGTGGATAGCGATATTCCATTATTTTCAAGGATAAACTTGCCGGTCCTGTATTCATAATCTTTTTGGGACTTCCTTCTTGTAGTTGGAAGAACCACCATACATAATTACTATATTGAGGATTTTATAATTTAAATTGTATAATTGATATTCAATGGGCTTCTCACCCAAGTTCCGCTCATTCCATTAAATTAATCACGGTTTTAACCAGCTTAATTAAAATTCGGTATTTCCGCTTCGCCCCAATCGGAGCACTTTTTACCACAAACTTAAATTGACAATATTCTTTCACTTGGATTAATTCTAAAAACTCTTTTATTATAAACCTGCATTTCCCAGTGGTTCGACACCCGTGCTCACCAGTCGCAATTGAATTGAGATTAGCAAACACGCGGTTTATAAATTAATTAATCTTGATCACTGACAAGGAATAATCTCCCTTGTAATTTGAGTCGATTAAATTTTGGCGCCGTTGCCGGGGAAAGTATGGTTTATTTAAAAAGAATCTTTGGATTTAATTTAAGTCGTAAATATTAATTCTGTTAATATTACTTAATATATACTCTTTGATACTGTTAATATCTATATATTATTATTATTATTTATTATTCATTTTTCTTCTTCCTCTAACTACAGGTGGCTGAAATCAGGAATTGGGAGCTTCACTCCCGCGCGCTTAAAATAACAAATTAAAAGCTAAAAATTAACTGCTCACTATTTGTTTATTAAATTTCTTGATTTTCTGTGGAGACCTCATTTTATGCGGGGTAGAAGGTCGTTGTCATTAAACGTAATTCCTTTAGACTCTGAATTAAAAAGAACTCTGAGAGCTGCTACAGCTTCTCAAAGTCAGTCCAGTGAGTCAGTACCTTTGCATCATTTAGATATGGCTGAATCATCTGCACACACTGTCATGTTACCTGCAGATAATGTTCAAGCACCACAAGGCCTTAAAACTCTTAGGGATCACTTCATGCCCAATAGTTTTAATCCACCATCCTGTATCCAAATCCCGCACATCGAGAATCTCATCTATGAGATTAAGCATGCTACCATTCAGATGCTTCCTACGTTTTATGGGCTAGATAGAGAAAACCCATATGACCATTTGCAGGAATTTTTAGGGATATGTTCTACTATTCGAATTCAGGGTTTCCATCCGGAATCCCTGAAATTGTTTCTATTCTCGTTTTCCTTAAAAGATAAGGCCAAACACTGGCTTTGTACTCTCCAAACCCCTGTCCCTATCACTACTTGGGAACAGCTTCAAAAGTTATTCCTGTCTAGATTTTACTCTGTTGGTAAAACGCACCAAATGCGACGAGGTATAACAAACTTTGTCCAACATGAACAGGAATCTTTTCATGAAGCCTGGGAGAGAATGAAAGAACTTCTTAGATTATGCCCCCATCATGATGTACCTAAGTGGCAAATCATAGAGTCTTTTGTTAGAGGTTTAACTGAAGGTGACACGCAGACTGTGAAATCTGCATGTGGGGGAGCTATTTTAAGTAAAGGTGAGGATGAGATGTGGGCGTTATTTGAAGCATTGAGTGAGGATTCTTTCCACATGGCCTCAATGTCTTTAGGTAACCGTGATGATGCGTTAGCAAAGAAACCACCTCCCAAAAAGGGTGGTATTTATGATGTGGATACCCAAGTCTTGGCAAACAAACAAGTTGAGGTTCTGTCTCAGAAACTTGACCAATTAATAGCGACACAAGGGCAATCTTCAAAAGCCCATGTGAAACCTGTCAACTTGGTGTGCAATATTTGCACTGACCCAGCTCACGAAACCCCATATTGTCCTATGGCAGGCTAGTACCCAGAGTTTGTCCAAGAGCAGGTTAATGCTGCTCAAGGATATGCACCACCTAGGAATGACCCTTATTCCAATACTTACAATCCTGGGTGGAAGACTCACCTAAATTTCCAGTGGTCTAGTCAGCCTAGAGGATCCAATCCTAATCAGCCTGCGAGACCCGCATATAGCAGTAATCCTGCTATTGTTCAACCCTATAGACCACCACTTATGCAACCCCAGTACCCAAATTATGGTGCTCCTCAAGCACCTCTACCCCAGTATCAGAGTCAAGCTGTGACTCAACCACCACCACAACCTCAAAGAACGCCTGGTTTTGAGGAACAAGTCCTAGCTACCCTGAAAAGCCTAGAGGCTTCAGCACAACTCACTTATTCCCATTCCCAATCTATTTCCAAGTTAGAAACCCAAATGGGTCAACTAGCGGCTTCATTTAGTCGCAGAGAGGAAGGAAAATTCCCGAGTCAGGCTGTTGCCAATCCTAAGGGAGCTTTTGTAGCTGAGAGTTCCATTTCTCAGAACCCACCATGTAATGAGGATGTTAAGGCTGTTACAGTCTTGCGAAGTGGGAAAGTGGTAGACAATAGAGTTGGGGAGAAAGAGAGAGAACAAGAGAGAGAAAAAGAGAAAGAACCTGCAATAGAGATAGAGTCTGAAGCTTCGAGGGATAACTTTCCCGCAGCATTAGACGATCCGTTGGCATCTTATGTGCCAAAAGCCCCATTCCCATCTGCGCTGATTGCGCCTGAGAGGAGAGCGAAGAAAGGGGCTAGCATGTCAGATATGTTAGAGGTGTTTAAAAGTGTTCATATCAATCTACCTTTACTAGATGCCATTAAACAGATTCCTTCATATGCTAACTTTTTGAAGGAAATGTGCACACAGCAACGCAAGGAGCGCGTTCATCTGTCTAAAACTATAGCTCTTGTTGACATAGCAAGTGCTGTGTGTCAATTCCAAGCTCCAATAAAGAGAAAAGACCCTGGAACGCCAACTATACCTTGCTTCTTAGGAAGTCATTTCATTGATAGAACGTTAGTCAATTTTGGCGCAAGTGTGAATATTCTTCCATATTCAATTTACGCCAAAATGGAGCTTGGAACACTCCAAACCACACCTACGATCCTACAATTTGCAGATAGGTCTACTAAGGTACCTAGAGGGATACTGCAGGATGTTTTGGTAAAGATAGATTCTTTTGTCTTTCCTGTAGATTTTATTGTCTTGGATATGGAGCCCGTAGATATTGATAGGCCTCAAATCCCGGTTATAATAGGACGACCTCTTCTGGCAACTGCTAATGCAGTCCTTCATTGTAGGACTGGCATAATGAAGGTGTCTTTTGGAAACATGAAAACCAGGCTGCAGGTTTATATTGCAGCTAATCAGCCTCATAACTTTGAGGATTGTTCTTTTATAGATATCATAGATAAAGTGGTAGAGGAAGCTACACCTTATCTTCTGTCCAAGGACCCGTTAGAAACTTGTCTCAATTATTTTGGGTTCGAGGACCATGACTTGGAGCATTCATTCATGGAGGTGAATCTTGTCTTAGATTCGACCTCCTCTGTAGAAAGATTGCCTTGGACACCTAGGGTTGAGCCACTTCCGTCTATTGCCAGTGTTCCTTCCCCTACGTCTTTGGAGTCTCCACCGCAACTTGAGTTAAAGCCTCTGCCGGCTAATCTCAAGTATGCCTTTTTGGGTAATAGTGACACCTTGCCTGTCATAATATCATCTTCATTAAATCTAGAACAGGAAGGTAAGCTGTTATCTGTTTTGAAAGAGCACAGATTAGCCATAGGGTGGTCGGTCGCTGATTTAAAGGGTATTGACCCGTCAATCTGCCAGCACCGTATCCATCTTGAGGAAGGTGCTAATCCTTCTAGAGATGCCCAACGTAAGTTAAACCCGAATATGAAAGAGGTAGTTAAAAAGGAAGTGTTAAAGTTGTTAGATGCGGTATCATTTACCCAATTTCTGATAGTGAGTGGGTTTCCCCTACTCAATTAGTTCCTAAGAAGTCTGGGATTACAGTGATAGCAAATGAGGAGGGTATTCTAGTCCCTACAAGAGCTACCACTAGTTGGAGAGTCTGTATAGACTATAGAAAGCTAAATTCCAATACTAGGAAAGACCACTTCCCACTGCCTTACATTGACCAAATTTTAGAGAGGTTATCTGGGCAGAGTTTCTATTGCTTCTTAGATGGCTATTCAGGGTATAACCAAATAGCGGTTTATCCCAAGGATCAGGAGAAAACAACATTTACCTGTCCATTCGGGACATTTGCATTTAGGCGTATGTCTTTTGGCCTATGTAATGCCCCGAGCACGTTCCAAAGATGCATGACTTCTATCTTTTCTGACATGATAGGAGAATATTTGGAAGTGTTTATGGATGATTTTTCTGTTTTCGGTCTTTCTTTTAATGAATGCCTCTCTAATCTCTCAAAAGTACTTAAGAGATGTTGTGAGACAAATCTTGTTCTTAGTTGGGAGAAGAGCCATTTCATGGTACGTGAGGGCATTGTGCTTGGGCATGTAGTAACTAGTAGGGGAATAGAGGTTGATAAGGCTAAGGTCGACTTGATTGCAAAATTACCTCCTCCCACTACTGTTAGGCAAATCCGGTCCTTCCTTGGACATGCAGGATTTTACAGGCGTTTCATTAAAGACTTTAGCAAAATAGCAAAACCAATGTGTAATCTGCTTGCTAAAGATGTTGAGTTTGACTTTGATAAAGCCTGTTTAGAGTCCTTCAATAAATTGCGTTTAATGTTGATCTCGGCACCTATCATGCGAGCTCCCGATTGGTCACTTCCTTTCGAGTTAATGTGTGATGCCTCCGATTATGCTGTAGGGGCAGTGCTGGGTCAGAGGGTAGATAAGGCCCCATATGTTATATACTATGCAAGCAAAACCTTGAATGAAGCTCAGTTAAATTACATTACGACTGAGAAAGAAATGCTTGCAGTAGTTTTTGCGCTAGATAAATTCCGATCCTATCTTTGGGGATCGAAGACCATTGTGTACTCAGATCATGCCGCCTTGCGGTACCTGCTCTCTAAAAAAGAGACGAAGCCTAAACTGATTAGGTGGATTCTCTTATTACAAGAATTTGACTTTGAGATTAGGGATAAAAAGGGATCTGAGAATGTCGTTGCTGACCACCTCTCTAGGATTGTAGTAGAAGAAGAGAGTGAACCCACGCCTATTAGGGATTCTTTCCCTGATGAGCAGCTTTTTGCCGTCACTCATTCTACTTTACCCTGGTACGTTCATATAGTAAATTATCATGCCACAGGTCTTGTACCATCTCTTTGGTCGAAACAGGAAAATGATCGGTTCTTTTCTCAGATAAAATTTTATTATTGGGAAGATCCTCTCCTGTTTAAGTACTGTGCTGACCAGGTTATACGTAGGTGTATTCCAGAAGGTGAGATGCAAGATGTTTTGAAGTTCTGCCACACTTTAGCTTGTGGAGGACACTTTAGCGGGAAAAAGACTGCCGCTAAAGTCTTGCAGTGTGGGTTCTATTGGCCCACTTTATTCAAAGATGCATTCGACTTCTGTAAGTCCTGCCAAAATTGCCAAAGAATGGGTTCTATGTCTAGAAGGGATATGATGCCTCTTAACCCTATTTTAATCGTCGAAATTTTCGATATTTGGGGCATCGACTTCATGGGACCTTTTCCTATTTCGCATGGATTTGAATACATCCTAGTGGCTGTAGATTACGTATCTAAATGGGTAGAAGCAGTAGCCACTAGGACCAATGACCACAAGGTAGTGTTGAAATTCCTCCAAGAGAACATTTTCTCTAGGTTTGGGTTTCCAAGGGCCATCATCAGTGATGGAGGGTCACATTTTAATAATCGACCCTTTGCAACTCTCGTAGCTAAATATTCTATCACTCACAAGGTTGCAACCCCTTATCATCCTCAGACTAGCAGGCAAGTGGAGGTTTCGAATAGGGAAATTAAGCATATCCTAGAAAAAACTGTCAGGCCTGATCGTAAGGATTGGTTATTGCACTTAACTGACGCATTGTGGGCCTATAGGACTGCATTTAAAACCCCTATTGGTATGTCTCCGTACCGTTTAGTCTATGGAAAGCCGTGTCATATCCCTGTCGAGTTAGAACATAAAGCACTTTGGGCCATTAGGAAATTTAATTTTGAAATGAAGGAAGCGGGTTCTCACCGCAAGCTTCAATTAAATGAGCTCGAAGAGATTTGGAATGAGGCTTACGAGAGTTCTAAAATCTCTAAAGCCAAAATGAAAGAGTTTCATGACGGACACATTAATAGAAAATCATTTGAACCAAATCAGAAGGTGTGGCTGTTTAACTCTAAATTGAGGCTATTTCCTGGTAAGCTTCGATCTCGCTGGGATGGACCTTTTGTGGTAACTAGGGTTACTCCTCACGGTGCTGTTGAAATTCAAAATCCTCGAACTGGTTTGTCCTTCTCTGTGAATGGACAACGGCTTAAGCCTTTTATTGAGGGTATAACCGATAGTGAGGGCATTAGGGATGGTTTGGTAATTGAGTCTGTCAGTTTGGAAGACCCAACCTACCAATTTGACTAAATGTGGAATTTCACGTCTGGCTGAAGACGTTAAACTTAGTCCCCCCACCCTTTCCCCTTGTTCTTACACACTTGTCTAGTCGTAGCATTCTGTCAACATTGAGGACAATGTCTACTTCTAGTTGGGGAGGGTTGGTTTGTATATTCTTTTGGTTTGTATATTCTCTTTTCTATAATTAATTTAGTTATTTATTCATTTAAATTTGTTATATTCATAATAAATTATTAATTCTCATTCTTGTGTACATGTTATACCATTGATTTGTATAGTGATAATTTGTATAGATTTTGATAAATAAATACGTGGTAAACTGTGAGTTTATTCTTCATTTACATCGTATCTAGTTGTCTATTTTCGATACATGAATTGTAACTTTACTGTAATTAGCTTGTATTCAATCTTACACATGCACGAACTTGGTTTAAATCTTCATACTTGGCAATTTGAATATTTGATAAAAACCTGTTATAAAGTGGAGACTTGTGACAAATAAAGCAAATTTTGAACCATTCGATCATTTTTGGGACTCAAATATTCATCATTTCAGTTTAGTCATTGGTTATTGCTTTCCTGTTATATCTTGCATAAATGTTCAATTCATGCGTATGTTAGAATGCAAATACCTTGTTAATCAGTTGAGAATATTGTGCACATTTTTGAAAAATGATTTAAGGCCATTTTCTTCGAGTCCTTGTGCCGTGTTTATTTTTGTTAGAGTTAGGACCCCCGTAGTACCCTATTTTGAGCTTAAAAGTTGCCAATTTTTTCGATAACTTAGCAGCCATGGGTAATGAGGTGTCTCTTGTACAGTTTTTTTGGTTTAAAGTATCAGTTATTGTGAATTTTGAGCAAAATAAGCCATTTTTTTTGAAAAAGTCAAAATTTTGACCTATCTATCGATAGCCGCTTAGCGCTATCGATAGCCACCATCAATTGCAAAAAAATAGAAACATTCGCGGATAGAGGGCATGCTCTATCAATAGCGCTACCTCGCTATCGATAGAGATCGCGAGGATTAGCCTGAAAAGGCCTTCTCCCGCGCGAATCTCTTCACTTTTCACCTTCTTTTCGCCTGAAACCTCCATTAACGCCGTGACCATCCACCTTCCACCTCAGTTTCCGGCCACCTCAGGTGTCCATTTCACCGGAACTTGATTCCATTGCGATCCTCGCAACCTTTAGCACATTTCTGCCCGATCAGAATTTGCGTTTGCTTCATTTCATTCGGTCGCCATTTTTTCGCTTGAGTCACACTCCAGCGAGCGTATTCAGTCCGGTATCTTCTTCAGTCCCGACACTTCGTAAGTGCCCATTCCCTTTCTTAAATTTTTGAACTTTTCTTAAAAGGCTTAATTTTGTCAAAATAGCATAAAGTTTACGTACATAAGTTGTGCATGTAAAGTTAAATACTCATATGTTGGTTTCTCTTTAGTTTTGGTTGTAGTATAATACTCTAGTCTTGGTTAAAACTCTAGTACACTGCATTGAGTTGGGATAATGCCTGGATGATAGGCGGTGCATGAGTTGTGGTAAAGCCTGGATGTTAGGCTATGCATGGGCTTGCATGCTACTGTACGTATGTTTTGGAGGTGTTAATAATTGATGCCTGGATGTTAGGCCAGTTTTGAATTTTGAGATGGGTTATAAAAGTATCGAGTGGGTAACAACTTGCTGTGTTGAGTGTTTGATTCTTATTGAAAAAAATATATATGAGTATCTCTGCAAATTATTCTTACTGCTGATTATGGTCCTATCTGCTGCCGTGTATGTGTAAAAATTAAACAGAGCTATGGTACGCCAAAAGACCACCGGCAGGAAGGGCGTGGCTTTTCAGGAGCCGAGACAGAGGAGGTCCACAGATACTAGCAGGGGCAAGGTGTAACACCCCACACAGGGTTACCCCTATGCGGAAATGCCACAGTGACATAAAACACCAAGCGCTTATCTTTTGAGTAATTTCTTTTTAAAATTAACACAGTTTTTCAAAATACGCGTGCGGAAGTCTTTAAATATTTTTTTCAACATCTCAACAATTAAAGATAGCGCTGAGTACTAGTTTGTATCCTGAGTACAGTCCCGTAATGTACCCAAATTCCAAAAACATCCATTTAGTTTACTGAGTTGGATAGAGTCTCATGCTGATAACGTGTCATCCTCTTAAAGAAAACACATAGCAGAAAAATAAACAAACACCAGGATTTACATGGTTCAGCAAATTGCCTAGTCCATGGCGAGTCATTTTTATTATTGTTATTCATATTACAAGAATACAATATCTTCTTATCTCAATACATTCAGAAATATTTACATCCTTCCATATTCTCATATCTGTCAACAAATTTTATCATCAACCAAATATCACATAAATAAATCATCATATCTGTAATTCATTTATATATATTACAGAATATATCCATCACTTTTTCACAATAAATAATTTTACAGTACATGCATGCTTTATGCATATGACAGATATATGATGCAATGCTCATGCAGTCATACCTGTCATTTTCTCTGTTCTGCTTTTCCTGCAAAACATCACAACATCATCACAGATGGCTACCTCATTTCTAAGGTACTCAACCATCTTAACCACAACAGCATCCCCTCCTTTTTAGGATGTATATCACCCAATCCCCACCTTTTTAGGACCTACCGCGATTGTCACTCATTGACAAGAGGATTTACGTACTATTTTTAGCAAGGGTGATATATTAGTGCACTAACTGTTTCCTAGGATCTTTTGTCCTATCGGTGGTATCTCAACTCCACAGTTACAAAAATAATCATAAATGCATATGATTTTCTATGCAATATATTTCACATGTAACTGTGTCTCATGCCAGATGCAATTATGCAATACATATGGCATACATCTCATATCAACAATTCATGTATGGCAATCATGCATACATTTCAGAGTATATTAACTCAACATATATCTCATATCAACTGTTATATCAGTGATATACAAATAAATCATTCTGCTCACTCAACTTGAGCCACCACATGTAACTGTGCCACTGTAACACCCCGTACTTCTCCAAGTAACAATATTGTCCGCTTTTCTTGCACGCGTAACATGCGCGCCCATTTACGCATATCCACATGACAAGTGCACGGTTTTATTTTATTAAAACACATTGTTACTATGAGATGTATGGAATTTACTGTTAAACCCAGTCACTTTCTCATAACATCATCACCACATGCCATATGCCAATTTTATGTGCAATAATTATGGCAAATATCACAAGTATGCATTTTATACATAGCAATTAACATGCTTCATCATTTTATTCATAATAATAACAGCATGTTATAAACTTCACAAATATCACATGCATATATTAACAGTATATATATATGCCAATATAATTTCCATAACTTGTATTTCCAAGGTCTTTCACTAATCATCATGATTTTATAAAAATCAATTATTCATGAAAATTAACTATTTTCCAAAGACTCACAATTTGGAAGATAGCTAATTTTCTATCCACATGTATTTTATATACAATAATCCATTCTTTTTGGCCAACTTTGCACACTTATAACTCCTTCGTTACTCATCCGATTTGGATGATTCAAGATGTTATAGCATCTGTGTGATATAAGCTTTCAAAATATCATGGTGGTGTATAACACCTCCCATCCGAACATATTTAAAAATAATGCCCAAGTAGGCTCGTTAATAAAATTTCCGATTTTTCGGCAACTTCGGTTCTCAATTTCTCTCACAATTCACATCCAATTGAAGTGATTCAAAGTTCTAAATTCATATAAAATCAATCTACATCATATATGTAAAAATCATAATTTTTCGATAAACTATGAAAATACACTTTGTGTCACTATTAAAGCTTCAAGGAAACTTTCTCTCTCTAGAAATTTCCATTCATCCATAGGTCTTTTTCCATGATTCTTGTCTCTAAAAATCCATAAATTCAAGCTTTACAATATACTCAAATTTCAGAATTTTCGGACATATACACAATATACTACAAATTTTCAAAGTTTCA
>JAESVK010066456.1:0-13065 GCA_017140935.1 Hamamelis virginiana
CGGTTTATAAATTAATTAATCTTGATCACTAACAAGGAATAATCTCCCTTGTTCTCTGAGTCGATCAAATTTTGGCGCCGTTGCCGGGGAAATTACGGTTTATTTAAAAAAAATATTTGGATTTAATTTAAGTCATAAATATTAATACTGTTAATATTACTTAAGATATATTCATTTATACTGTTTATATATATTATAATTATTATTTATTATTCATTTTTCTTCTAACTACAGGTTGCTGAAATCAGGAATTGGGAGCTTCACTCCCGCGCGCTTAAAATAACAATTAAAAGCTAAAGCTTAACTGCTTACTTTTTGTTTTTTAAATTCCTTGATTATCTGTGGAGACCTCATTTTATGCGGGGTAGAAGGTCGTTGTCATTAAACGTAATTCCTATAGACTCTGAATTAGAAATAACTCTGAGAGCTGCTAAAGCTTCTCAAAGTCAGTCCAGTGAGTCCGTACCTTTGCATCATTTTGATATGGCTGAATCATCTGCACACACTGTCATGTTACCTACAGCTAATATTCAAGCACCACAAGGTCTTAAAACTCTTAGGGATCACTTCATGCCCAATAGTTTTAATCCACCCTCCTGTATCCAAATTCCGCACATCGAGAATCTCATCTATGAGATTAAGCATGCTACCATTCAGATGCTTCCTACGTTTTATGGGTTAGATAGAGAGAACCCATACGACCATTTGCAGGAATTCTTAGGGATCTGTTCGACCATAAGAATTCAGGGTTTTCATCCAGAATCCCTGAAATTATTTCTATTCCCATTTTCCTTAAAAGATAAGGCCAAACACTGGCTTTGTACTCTCCAAACCCCTGTCCCTATCACTACTTGGGAATAGCTTCAGAAATTATTCCTGTCTAGATTTTACTCTGTTGGTAAAACTCACCAAATGCGACGAGGTATTATAAACTTTGTCCAACATGAACATGAATCTTTTCATGAAGCCTGGGAGAGAATGAAAGAGCTTCTTAGATTATGCCCCCATCATGATGTACCTAAGTGGCAAATCATAGAATCTTTTGTTAGAGGTTTAACTGAGGGTGACAAGCAGACTGTGAAATCTGCATGTGGGGGAGCTATTTTGAGTAAAGGTGAGGATGAGATGTGGGCATTATTTGAAGCATTGAGTGAGGATTCATTCCACATGGCCTTGATGTCTTTAAATAACCGTGATGATGCCGTAATTAAGAAAACGCCTCCCAAAAAGGGCGGCATTTATGATGTGGATACCCAAGTCTTGGCGATCAAGCAAGTTGAGGCCCTGTCTCAAAAACTTGACCAATTAATAGCATGACAGATATGTGTAGACATCCATTTTTGACCATGAGTATGGTCATGAATGGTTGCCTATGTTTAGAAGTGAAATAGGGTGTCAAAACCCTAAGTTTCCAGTTTTACCCCTTGTGGGTAATTAGATAGATGTCATTATCACCTGTGTGTTTTTAGGTCAGATTGAGTCGGTTCTTTTTGCATTAGGTTTTAAGAGAGTCTAGGAGCATCCCTGCAAAATTTCATGACATTCTGAGCCAGGCTTGATAGAAAATAAGGCCTTTTGTGACTGAAGGGCAGTTTTGTCCTTTGAATCACAAAAGCCTTAAATGACTGTCGATCTTGTTTCGAATGGCCTCGAGGCTTTGGTATAGATATTTAAAGTGTGTTTGGCAGCTAAGTTGATCAGTGGCAAGGCTTGTTGAGCCTTCTGGCTCACATCTGGTTCTCAAAGCTCGAAAGACCCTTTCAAAGCCCAAATTAGGGTTTCAACCGAAAGCGACCGGGACTCGATATTTTTATCAAACCAAAGCCTTCAAAGGCTTCAAAACACTTTCCTAAAACATTTTAAAACTTGTTTCAAGAAGAAGAAATGATTTCGAAAGCAATTGGTTAGCAAATTTCAAAACCCTAATTTGGGCCCGGCAGGCTCTAAACAGCTAATCGGTCGACTGTTTCCTAAACCTTTGACCTTGGTCAATGAATTTTCACTTCAAACACTTCTTAAAACATGGAGAATCGAATCACAATCGTTTCGACGCTTGAATCATCAAATTTGGACTTAAAACGGGCCCAACGAGCCTGCACGTAGTGTAGAATAATGAAATCCACTCTATCCCACATCGGAAAAATGAAAAGCTTGCTATAGCTTTGTGAACCTATAAATAGAGGGCCCTGATATTAGTTTCAACACACAGAAGAAGCTTTAGAGAATTAGCTTGGAGAGTAGAGGCTTGAGCAATTGCACAAGCTTCCCCCATAGCACTCTAGCTTAAGTTTTAAAGTTTTTGAGGTCCTTAGAGTCCTTGGAGAGAAGGATTGGAGCTTGAGGAGAAGGTTTGAAGCAAGGAGGTAGAGAAAGAGGTTAGTTTTTCTTCTTCTTTTTTCTTTTATAGTTTTCTTTTTATTAGTATGCATAGGATTTAGTTTATTAGTATGCATGATAGGTTAGGGATCAGTTTATTAAAATAGTTTTTTTTTTTTTTATTTAGTTTTTTTTTATTGTTAATATTAGGTTTGTATTTTAATTATGTCTTGTTTGAATGATATGATTTGTGTTCGAGGGAGCAAGCAAAGGTAAGTTCCTTCCCTTATGATAAAATTGAGTGTTTTCAAGCATGATTATTTTGATATATCATATTAGGTTGCATATTAGGCAATTTTCACTTCTTTTATTCTTTTATTTTATGGGTTTTAAACCCACTTTTTGATTACTTATAAATCTGTCCATGGATTTAAAGTAACTTAAAAGTGTATTAAAACTCACCTTTTAGGCTAAAATCAACATAGAAACATGCCTAGGTTCACATAGAATAATTAGATTGCATTTAGGACACTTTCATGCATTATTTATACTTTTGATGATATTTTTTTTATTTATTTTCCAGAAATTCCAGCATGCATATTTTAATGTTTTAGGTATTTAGACTAACCTAGGATTAGCTAGAAACCCTAGGATTAGGGAGATCACTTGATCTCACTTAAGACTATCCTTTGTTGTAAGAATTTTTATAGTAATAGAGTTCTACTTGGTTTAGGATTCTACTTCGAGAATAAATTTTGAAAGTATTTAAAATGGAATGAAATTCCATCTTTTATGCAAAGAAAAGTGTTTTGATCAAATCCAAACTCTCGAAGCTAGAGTCCTAGATAAGGTAGAGTTCTACTTGGTTTAGGATTCTACTTCGAGAACAACTCTAAAATTTTGAAAGTGTTTAAAACGGAATGAAATTCCATCTCTTATGCAAAGAAAAGTGTTTTGATCAAATCCAAACTCTCGAAGTTAGATTCCTAGATAAGATAGAATTCTTTTGACTATATGGTTCATTACAATAGGAGAGTCCTAAGGTAATCGAACTACGTGGACTTTGATCTTTGTCAAGCAATTGATAAGGTACGTAGGCAATCAATAGGATGCAAGTCCAATCTTAGGTTGACTTCTAGTCTTCTAAGACCATTAGGATTGTGTATACTTTCATACTATGTATTATTATTATATATTATATATCATATTTTGTGATTGATTAGATAACTAGGATTGTTTTGAAAAGATTTTGATAAAGCCCAAACTTAATTAGGAGACCTTTAATTAGGGCGAGGTGGGTGCCTACAAGGAGTTCCTTGGAACCTTCTCACTTCGTAACCTAACCCCCGGATCCAACTTTGATTCAAAAGACCATGCTTTTCCAAAATATGGGGTCAATGTTTTATTGAAAATAAAAATCTTTTTTGTGGTTTCCTTGTTCCCTAAAAATAAGGTGGCGACTCCTAGTTTTTTTACAAACTCTTATCCCTTTTTCAAAAAACCCTATCTTGAGTGGATAATAGAGAAGGATAAACGTGGATAATAGAGAAGGATAATAGAGAAGGATAAATCAAGACGGATAAACATCATCCACAATCCACTCAAGATAAACATCACCCCAAGAGTGAACGAGAGAGGCCTCCCGATCCAGGTTGGCTGGTTCACAGACTGGCGACTCCGCTGGGGATGTCGAGGGCTAAACTCCAATTAATTATTTTTGGGCTTTTCAATTTCTTAATTAAAATCAATCACTTGCATTTGTATGACTGTGTGACTTTAATTCCTGCATTGTGTGCGCATTGACTCTGCATGCTTAGGACGTTGTATGCTATAGCCAACGATGTGCCTAGCCCTGGGCCCGGTTTCTTTGACTCTCGGGTTCCATGTATGCGAAAGCCATCACCCTTCTTGCCAAGTACCTTCGGGTATATCAAACGGACCAATCACGTACTGTTGAACCCACGCGGCATTCCTGATGTCACATGTGGTTAGGTATATCGATTGGACCGAGCGAGTAAGGGACACTTATCCTACCCTTTGCATTAGTCCATATAGACTGTCTTTGTAGGACACATACCCTACGTCACTTTTAAGCACATTATTGTAATGTTATGCTGTCGGATTTTTCCCACCGGTTTTGTATTGAGCCTTGATTGTGAAATGTGTAGAAACACTAGGACCTGAGATTGTAGGTCTAGACCTTATGAAATACCCTAAACTCTTAAGGGAAGTGTCTCCATAGAGTTAAGGTACTTGATGAGGGCTTAGTACCTTATATATCCTTGGACTTAGGCCCGTGGTAGTGTTATGCTGTCCAAATAGCAATGTATGTCTTTAGGCCTTATGAGGAGACGTGAGATATGAGGTGTGGGTTTTAGGCCCATGATCTGGAGTAGGATCCTTAGGTCTGAAGCTTCGATGAATACTCTTAACCCATAAGGAAAGTGTCCTAAAGGTTGGGGTATTTGCCAAAGGTATAGTCCTTATCCCTTCTTTGTTCCGGGGCTGGACCCATTGTAGTGTTTTGCTACCTAGTTGTTGTGCCCGTTTGTGGGCCTTGTAGTTATAGAGTGAGCTTTGTGCGGGCCTTAGGCCCATGGTCTCAAAAGTTTAGTGGTCCTTGACCATTATCCATCTTTGTTTGGGGTACCCGTCAGAAGTATAGTCCATATACCCTTCAGCTCTCCACTTACCCCAATTGTAGGGTTATGCCGCCGAATTTTCCTCAATTGCCCTTACATGTTTGAGCAAGATAAGTGTAGAACCCATAGATTGTAGGGCAATTAGGTTTATTCCTTTTTTACCTTTGAGAAAGTCTTATACGAGATTAGAGTGCCAATCAGAGGCTTGCCCCATTGTCTGTGGGCCTTAGCCCATTGTAGTGCTATGCTACCAAGTGATCCCCATATGTCTGTGGACCTTGTCGAGAGAGAAAGTGAGATTTGCGCGGGCTTTAAGCCTAGATTCTATAGGTCTGTTCATTCTGAGTGTCTTTATTAGGGGCTTCTTTCCCTAAGATTCCCTAGTCTACCTCACGTGCTTTTGGTGTGAACTTTCATCCTTTTCAAAGGAATGTCCTAGAAAGAAGGGGCTTTGCGAGTTTTATGAAATATTATTCTTTTTCAAAAAGCAATCATGGGGCTTTAAATTGATTTCAAAATTTTCTTCTCTTTTTAGAGCATTCTGGCTTGGATCGTTGGCTCTAGTGGGCATGGGTTAAGTATTGATTCATCTGTTGATTTCGATATGGCTAACAACGACGAGGTTTCCCCTACTGCTGCTGCCGTAATCATGTCCTCCAAGGAAAGAATGGAAGCCTTAGCTCAAATGGCCGAAGATTCCCTAGCCCTAAAAGCAACCCAAGATCTATCTGAAAAGAATGGGGCTGAAATAGGAGAATCATCCCTTAAGCCTAAGCCCATCTTTGAATCTGTTAAGCCCATGGACCTGGATAAGAATCCTCAATCCAAAAATCCTTCATACCTTGCTGAAGAGCCTATTCTCCTGAATAGTAGGATTAAAGCCCTGGAAAAAGCCCTTAAAGGATTCCAAAAGTCTAATGACTTGATGGACATGACCTCGCTTTCCTTGTTCCCGAAAGCCCGCTTACCCAGCCACTTCAGGATGCCGGAATTGGAAAAGTTTGATGGGATGGGTTGTCCTAAGATCCATTTGAAGATGTATGTGAGAGCCATGCATCCCCGTGGGGCCGATAATGAGCTACTAGCCCAAATGTTTCATGAATCGCTTGTCGGATCTGCTTTGAAATGGTTCTTACATTTGGATGAGTCTAAGATAAAGACATGGGAGGACATTTGCATTGAGTTTATTAGCCACTACCAGTACAATACAGAAATTGATGTCACTCGTCGTGATTTGGAAACAACTAAGCAAGAACCCTATGAGACCTTCTCAGCTTTTATTATGAGGTGGAGGGCTAAGGCCTCTCAGATGATCAACCGACCAGCCGATGAAGAACAAATTCAGATGGTACTCAAGAGCTTATTACCCATCTACTACAAGTATCTGTTAGCACAGTACTTCCCCAATTTTAAAGCTCTTGTTGGGGCTGGAACCCAAGTCGAAGAAGCCCTTACTAAAGGAGCCATCGAAGTAGAACCATCTCTCAAAAGACAGCGAACCACTTTCGATGAAGGGTCAAGCGATGAAGTCAATACCATTATCCCACCTACATTGCCTTCACATCAATCTCGCCAGTTTGCCGAACTTTGCAAGCCCTTAGATCAAGTCCTCGAGATATTGAAAGATCAAAACCTTTTACAACCCCTCGAGCCAAGGCGTATGTCTTTTGGCCTATGTAATGCCCCGAGCACGTTCCAAAGATGTATGACTTCTATCTTTTCTGACATGATAGGAGAATATTTGCAAGTGTTTATGGATGATTTTTCTGTTTTCGGTCCTTCTTTTGATGAATGCCTGTCTAATCTCTCAAAAGTGCTTAAGAGATGTTGTAAGACTAATCTTGTTCTTAGTTGGGAGAAGAGCCATTTTATGGTTCGTGAGGGCATTGTGCTTGGGCACATAGTATCTAGTAGGGGATAGAGGTTGATAAGGCTAAGGTTGACTTAATTGCAAAATTACCTCCTCCCACTACTGTTAGGCAAATCCGGTCCTTCCTTGGACATGCAGGATTTTACAGGCGTTTTATTAAAGACTTTAGCAAAATAGCAAAACCAATGTGCAATCTGCTTGCTAAAGATGTAGATTTTGACTTTGATAAAGCCTGTCTAGAGTCCTTCAATAAGTTGCGTTTAATGTTGACCTCGGCACCTATCATGCGAGCTCCCGATTGGTCACTTCCTTTCGAGCTAATGTGTGATGCCTCCGATTATGCTGTGGGGGCAATGTTGGGTCAGAGGGTAGATAAGGCCCCATATGTTATATACTATGCAAGCAAAACCTTGAATGAAGCTCAGTTAAATTACACTACGACTGAGAAAGAAATGCTTGCAGTAGTTTTTGCGCTGGATAAATTCTGATCCTATCTATGGGGATCGAAGACCATTGTGTACTCAGATCATGCCGCCTTGCGGTACCTGCTCTCTAAAAAAGAGACGAAGCCTAAACTGATTAGGTGGATTCTCTTATTACAAGAATTTGACTTTGAGATCAGGGATAAAAAGGGATCTGAGAATGTCGTTGCTGACCACCTCTCTAGGATAGTAGTAGAAGAAGAGAGTGACCCCACGCCTATTAGGGATTCTTTCCCTGATGAGCAGCTTTTTGCCATCACCCATTCTACGTTACCTTGGTACGTTCATATAGTGAATTATCATGCCACAGGCCTAGTACCATCTCTTTGGTCGAAACAGGAAAAGGATCGGTTCTTTTCTCAGATAAAATTTTATTATTGGGAAGATCCTCTCCTGTTTAGGTACTGTGCTGACTAGGTTATACGTAGGTGTATTCCAGAAGGTGAAATGCAAGACGTTTTGAAGTTCTGCCACACTTTAGCATGTGGAGGACACTTTAGCGGGAAAAAGACTGCCGCTAAAGTCTTGCAGTGTGGGTTTTACTGGCCCACTTTATTCAAAGATGCATTGGACTTCTGTAAGTCCTGCCAGAATTGCCAGAGAATGGGTTCTATGTCTAGAAGGGATATGATGCCTCTTAACCCTATTTTAATCGTCGAAATTTTCGATGTTTGGGGCATCGACTTCATGGGACCTTTTCCTATTTCACATGGGTTCGAATACATCCTAGTGGCCATAGATTACGTGTCGAAATGGGTAGAAGCAGTAGCCACTAGGACCAATGACCACAAGGTAGTGTTGAAATTCCTCCAAGAGAACATTTTCTCTAGGTTTGGGTTTCCAAGGGCCATCATCAGTGATGGAGGTCACATTTTAATAATCGACCCTTTGCAACTCTCGTAGCTAAATATTCTATCACTCACAAAGTTACAACCCCTTATCATCCTCAGACTAGCGGGCAAGTGGAGGTTTCGAATAGGGAAATTAAGCATATCCTAGAAAAAACTGTCAGGCCTGATCGTAAGGATTGGTCATTGCGCCTAACTGACGCATTGTGGGCCTATAGGACTGCATTTAAAACCCCTATTGGTATGTCTCCGTACCGTTTAGTCTATGGCAAACCGTGTCATCTCCCTGTCGAGTTAGAACACAAAGCGCTTTGGGCCATTAGAAAATTTAATTTTGAAATGAAGGAAACGGGTTCTCACCGCAAGCTTCAATTAAATGAGCTCGAAGAGATTAGGAATGAGGCTTACGAAAGTTCCAAATTTCTAAAGCCAAAATGAAAGAGTTTCACGACAGACACATCAATAGAAAATCGTTTGAACCAAATCAGAAGGTGTGGCTGTTTAACTCCAAATTGAGGCTATTTCCTGGTAAGCTTAGATCTCGCTGGGATGGACCCTTTGTAGTAACTAGGGTTGCTCCTCACGGTGCTGTTGAAATTCAAAATCCTCGAACTGGTTTGTCCTTCTCCGTGAATGGACAAAGGCTTAAGCCTTTTATTGAGGGTATAACCGATAATGAGGGCATTAGGGATGGTTTGGTAATTGAGTCTGTCAGTTTGGAAGACCCAACCTATCAATTTGACTAAATGTGGAATTTCACGTCTGGCTGTAGACGTTAAACTTAGCCCCCCCACCCTTTCCCCGTTACCTTTCACATTAAACTAGTCGTTACCTCCTTGCAACATTGAGGACAATGTCTACTTCTAGTTGGGGAGGGTTGTATATTCATTCTTTTATACTTTGATTTATTCATTCATTTAAATTGTATATTTCTTTTATACCTTGATTTATTCATTCATTTAAATTGTTGCATATACAATGATTCATTATTTCTAAATCTTTGTACATATTACCATCAGTTTGTACAGTTATTGAGTATAATAAATTTTGATAAATAAATACTTTGTAAACTGTAAGATTTAGTCAATCATTTATATCATATCTATTTGTCAATTTTCGATACATTTAATGTAACTTTACTGTGATTAGCCTGTATTCAACTCTTACACATGCACGAACTTGGTTTAATCTTATATTGGTGCAATTAGAATATCTGGTAAAATCCTGTTATAAAGTGGAGACTGGAGACAAATAAAGCAAATTTTGAACATTCGATCATTTTTGGGACTCAAATATTCATCATTTCAGTTTAGTCATTGGTTATTGCTTTCCTGTTATATCTTGCATAAATGTTTAATTCATGCGTATGTTAGAATGAAAATACCTTGTTAATCAGTTGAGAATATTGTGCAAATTTTTGAAAAATGATTTAAGGCCATTTTCTTCGAGTCTTTGTGCCGTGTATATTTTTGTTAGAGTTTAGGACCCCCGTAGTACCCTATTTTGAGCCTCAAAGTTGCCAATTTTTTCGATAACTTAGCAGCCATGGGTAACGAGGTGTTTCATGTACATTTATGGTATAAAATGTCTGTTATGGTGTATTAAAATAAAAAATTTAAGCCAAATAAAAAAAGTCAAACTTGACTTTCGCTATCGATAGCCACTATGCGCTATCGATAGACACTTTGAATTCAAAAAAATAAAAAAACCTCATTCGCGGGACAGAGAGCACTGGCTATCGATAGCACCTCTTCGCTATCGATAGAGATCGCGAACCTCCACCTGAAAATGGCTTCCCCCGCGCGAAACTCTTCATTTTCACACTATTTTAGCCTGAAAACCTCCATAGCCACCGCACCTCTCCACCTTCCACCTCATTTTCCGGCCATCTCAGGCTTCCATTTCGCTGAAACTTGATTCCTTTGCGATCCTCGCGGCATTCCTCATCTTTCTGACCGATCAGAACGGGCGTTTGCTTCGCTTCATATTTTCGCCTTACACCACTTCGTGCACTTCCATTCCAGCAAACTCAGTTCTTCTCTTCAGTTTTTTCACCCACATTTTGGTAAGACTTCATCTTAACCCTTTGTACGAACTTTATTTTACATTTGGAATAGATTTTTTTTTTTATCATTAATACATTGGGTTAGTATGTTCATACGTGGGAATATTTTACATCTTGGGTAGTTATTTTTTAGGGTGTGAATAATTAGAGTAGGAAATGTGCTTATTGTTGGGTTGTGTGGCTTGGGGTATGCATCAAAATTGTTATTTTGAATTTCTGGAAATATGGTAAGGCCTGGACGTTAGGCTATGCATGGGCATGCATGCTACTGTTCGTGTGATTGGAGGTGTTGATAAATGTAGCCTGGATGATAGGCTGTTGCGAAGTTATGGTTAGGTTCCGTAGTTGTGGAATAAATCATTTTCTGCCTATTTTGTTAAAATTATGATGACTGTGGTTGTGACTTTTGCTGTGGGTACTTTGTGAACATTCTGTACAGAGATATGGTACGCCAAAAGACCACCAGCAGGCCCCGAGAGAAGGGCGTGGCATTTCAGGAGCCAGTTCATAGACCGAGGAGGTCTACAGATACGAGCAGGGGCAAGGCCCAGCGCACACAGCCAGATACCTCGGACAGTTCTGAGTCCGAGATGCCAGCAGTCCCCATTCGTAGACCCTCATCTAGAGGGCAATCATCTGCACAGCCGCCAGTGAGTGCACCTTCGTCTAGTTCCCAGTACGAGGAGGAGGAGTATTATGAGCACCCTGAGATAGGCGAGACTGGCGAGCCTCGCATGCCTCGCGAGTTTGAGAGTTACGCAGAGACCGAGGCTGGGTCGAAGAGATTACCGACCCGTCGAGCTGCGAGATCGTGGCCAGTGATCCTGTCGGCGAAGAACTTCAACATCGAGAGATATGTCGACCCGAAAGCCTTCAGATATGAAGGTTTGCTTGTGGAGACCCTTCAGGACAGACACCTCAGCACCTGGCTGAGGAAGGGCGCAGGTTACATGGCCAGTATTGTGCGTCAGTTCTATACATCAGCACACATGGCAGAGGATCAGCCGCAGACACTCAGGGCCGAGGTTGGAGGCCGCATTGTTGAGTTTACTCCAGACGATATCGCTACCTATTTAGGATGCGAGCGTCCAGTATCTTCTGAGATAGGGAGCAGTTATTTGGAGCTGACAGAGAGTCAGTGCGCAGATATGGTGTGCGTGGACCGAGAGTTATTCGATGGTCTACACTTCACGACCGGGAACATGCACCCATCTTACGCAGCTATGAATAAGCTGCTCTACTGTAATCTGCGAGCGAGGGGTACTGATTCACAGATCCCCGTAGAGTCTGTGCGGCTGCTGCTAGAGTTCTTGAGCGACCACGAGATGGATATCGCCTTGTTGATCTTCAGCGAGATCTGTACTTTTGTTGCCACGCAGCCGCGCAACAACATGCCGTACCCCCAGATGATTACAGCTTTTGCCTTGGGTGCGGGTGTTGTATCTGATGAGCCACTGCGATGGGGTGAGGGACCTATTACCCCTACTACGATAGCTAGGAGTATGGCAGCTCGGCCGAAGAGGCCACGTACACAGACAGCTGACCCATCAGAGCCTGCTCCAGCTTCTACATCACAGCCATCAGCGACTCCAGCTCCGACTCCTGCTGCACCTATTATGCCAGCTGCATCATCTGCCAGCTCTCAGGATTTGTTACTTCAGATCATGGAGGGACTGAGATCAGTGATGCAGACTCAACAGATTCAGTCCGCGCATCTCGACAGGCAGTTAGCGCAGCTTGACAGGCAGTCTGCTCAGATAGAGAGACACTCTGCTCAGCTCCATGCTATGTGGAGACGGATGGACGGCGAGCCGATTTTTGAGGCCGACCGCGCGTTATTTTATGAGCCACAACTTGCTGCTGGATTTGACATCCCACCTGGGGATGATGAGATGAGGGATGATGCTTAGTCTTGAGCGTGGGTGGTTGTTCTTTTTGGAGGATTAATCATTTCTTTTGTTAAAATTGTTAAGTTGTTTGTCAGGGTTAGTATAGGGTATTTAGGATGGTTTAGGGTAGTCACCTTGAACATATTTTGAACCATCCTAATTTTGCAGTCTCAAATTCTTCTGTTACAAACCAAATACATTACAAGCCTATAAAGACCTTTTTGATTTCAAAATTTTGTGCACTATTCTCTTGTGATTACTTGCTTATTTAAGTTTTATATATGTATGAACTGCATCTTTGCATTTATAACTTTGTTAATTCATCTTTTATTGGTCAAATATTAGAGCTTAATGTATAAGTTTTATACTTGTATATTTCCATTTGGGAACTCTGGGTTACTAACCTTTTCAGAGTGAACATCTTTTGCGAGTGACCATCAGTGAGGATTTGAAGTTGAAATTTATTTAGGGTTATTTCTCATACTCTTATTGCAATATTTTGATTCTATTAAGTTCATCCTCACTACATATTGAACACTTACTAATTACCTGTTAAAGATAGCATTTCTTGTATTTTAAATTTTCAATTATGAATATTGATATATCTATGGATGGAACTCTTACTGTGTACATAGTATAGTTTTAAATTCTTTCTCAAATAATTCTTTTATTTATTCATGTTTGTGGGTATCATTTCTGCAAACCCTCACGAGGCTACACTCGTCCACTAAGGGTAACTTAGTGGTTTAAAAGGCTTGTTGCATACGCTAAATGCAATCGCGATTCCCTGCGAAAGTGGCTTTTCAATTTCTAGTTTTAATTCTTCTTAAAGAGTTTAGCTATTTGCTAAGAGACTAGCAAAACCTAAGTTGGGGAGTGTGATTGTATCACAATCATACTCTAAAATGATGGTATTACTGTGTTCTTTTATATAAATAATTGTATAATATCTC
>JAESVK010066463.1:13451-26301 GCA_017140935.1 Hamamelis virginiana
GAGAAGCTCCACTCTTCCCACGGGGAGAAACCACTAAGCAAGGGGCAATATGGTCTTTACCAATTATCCAAAAAAAAAAATATGGTCTTTACCATGGGCACCCACAGCATTATGTAAGGAACGTAAGTTGACCCTGTCAGCAGACTCGGCATTCTCCACTGGGTCAATTGGTAAAGGGGTTGCATGCAGACTTGGACAAGGTGGCAAACCCGTAGAAGGCAAATGGGAAGCTGGAACATGGGACTCAATACCGTGCCCACTTGATTTTAAATTTAGATTCAACACCTCCCCAAACGCGTGGTCAGAAGCCACTAGCCCATGAGCTGCGGACCCACAAGGATTATTATTAGCTTTTAAAATTGAGACCAAACCTTCATCACTCACGCCAACACCAAGTTGCGAACAACCTCCCCCAGCAGTAGCTGCTCCACGTGGAGTAGAAAGGTGACTTTCCTTGGATGCATTAAATGCACTCATATTTAAAGAATTTTCAATAGGAACCAAAGTCTCCAAATCCTCCCCACACTCTTCAGCACCATGCATTATGACAGCGCCACGTGGCAGCAATTGGCATGCATTATGACATGCAATTAATGCACTTACATCACCAGCCGCTTCATCCTTCGCAAGACTCCCAGAAAACACATTGCCTCCAAAATTCTCATTAAGACACGCATCATGAGGGGCCCCACACGCATCATTACTTTAATCTTGTCTTGTTTGGAATGATATGACTTGTGTTCGAGGGAGCATGCAAAGGTAAGTCCCTTCCCTTGTGATTAAATGTCATGTTTTAATGGTAGTTTAGTATGCATATTAGGTTGCATTTAGTACATATTTTCATCACTTTTTATTCATTATTTTAGAGTTTTAAGTACACTTTTTGGTTACTTTCAAATCTGTCCATGGATTTAAAGTGACCTAAAAGTATATTAAAACTCATTTTTTGGGCCAAAATCAACATAGAAACATACCTAAGTTCACATAGTTAACTTAGATTTGCATTTAGGACATTTTCATGCATTATTTGCACTCTTGATTATTTATTTTATTTATTTTCCAGAAATTCCAGCATGCATATCATAGTGTTTTAGGTATCTAGACTAACCTAGGATTAGCTAGAAACCCTAGGATTAGGGGGGTCACTTGACCCCACTTAGAACTCTTCTTTGTTGTAAGAATTACAATAAGAATAGAGTTCTATTTTACCTAGGATTCTACTTCGAGAACAATTCTAAAAGTAATTTTGAAAGAATTCAAAATGGAATGAAATTCCATCTCTCACAACAAGTGTTTTGATCCAACTCAAACTCTCGAAGCTAGAGTCCAAGATAAGATAGAATATCTACGATTATGTGGTTTCTTACAATAGGAGAGTCCTATGTAATCGAACTACGTGGACTATGATCTTTGTCAAGCAATTGATAAGGTACGTAGGCAGTCAATAGGACGCAAGTCCAATCTTAGGTTGACTTCTAGTCTCCTAAGACCCTTAGGATTGTGTATACTTTTGTACTATATATTGTTATTATTATATTATTATTTATATTTTGTGGTTGATTAGATATACTAGGATTGTTTTGAAAAGATTTTGATAAAACCCAAACTTAATTAGGAGACCTTTAATTAGGGCGAGGTGGGTGCCTACAAGGAGTTCCTTGGAACCTTCCCACTTCGTAACCTAGCCCCCGAATCCTACTTTGGTTCAAAAACTTGCTTTACCTAAATCGAGACGGATAATAGAGAAGGATAAATGTGGATAATAGAGAAGGATAAATCGAGACGGATAAACATCATCCACAAACCACTCAAGATAAACACCCCCAAGAGTGAACGAGAGGGCCTCCCGATCCAGGTTGGCTGGTTCACAACTGCCTTTGTGAAACAGATGAGTGAATTAATATTATGATAGGATGGTTTTCTCATTTCTCTTTCTTTCTGTTTGGGTAGCACTTCTATGATAGTCTATCAACGTGTTTTGAGCATTATGGGTTGTTCCGTTTTCTTAAAAAACTTTCATCTCATGGTGTAGAGTTCTGGCCTGGCGTTGTGATTCTAGAGGGCGTTTTTTTAGTATCGAACCCCCAACCACACCCTCAATGGTTGACGGAGAATCTAGCACCACCGCTACAGTATTGAATGCTATTATGGACCGGATTGATGCCCTGGCCCGTGAGACTGAACAGATCAAGAAAATGTCCCAAGAAGTTATGGATAAACAGACCAATACTGATCAGGTTAAGGAGGCCTATATGGAAAACCCAAAGAATACATCTGACCCACCTATTCAGGCCCAAGTTGATGACAGTGCCAAGGCCCAGTTAGGGGTCAAATCTAAGCCCATCAATCTGGATGGCGAGCCCGATGGATCCAAGTTCCTTTCTAGGGATCCGATTCTGTTGTCAAGTAAGGTTGAGGCCTTAGAGAAAGCCCTAAAAGGGATGCGTCGGTCTGATGACATGATTGATGTTACTTTTTATTCACTGTTTCCCAAGGCTCGTATTCAATTTTAAGATGCCAGAGTTAGAGAAGTTCGACGGGATGGGTTGTCCTAAAACCCATCTGAAGATGTATGTGAGGGCGATGCAACCTCGTGGAGCTGATGACGAGCTATTGGCTCAAATGTTTTAGGAATCGTTGAAAGGGTCAGCCTCGAAGTGGTTTCTATCCCTAGATAAGACTAAGTTGAAGACATGGGAAGATGTTTGCAATGAGTTCACTGACCATTACAAGTACAATATAGAGATTGATGTGACTCATAGGGATCTCGAGACAACTAAACAGGAACTAAGGGAGAGTTTCTCCGCCTTCATTTCTAGATGGAGGGCAAAAGCCTCACAGATGACCCACAGGCCGACAAATGATAAACAAGTGCAGATGGTACTGAAGAGTCTTCTGCCTATCTACAACAAGTATCTGTTTGCACAGTATTTCCCTAATTTCAAAGCCCTTGTTGTTGCTGGTACTCAAGTTGAGGATGCTCTGGCTAGTGGAGCTCTCAAAGCCGAAGAACCTTTTAGAAACCGCCAACCACCTCTCATCCGCAAACCCAACCATGAGGTCAATGTCATCGCCTAACCTACCCAAGTTACCCAACCAAATCGCCCGTTCCAAGCTAGAGAGCCAGCCCGTCAATTCACCAATCTATACATGTTTCTAGAATATGTCATTGAGAAATTGAAGGCACGTGGTCTCTTTACCCCTTTGGAACCCTGACCTCTTCCAGATCCATTACCCAGAAACTTCAAAGAGAATGAGTATTGTCAGTTCCACCAATCCAAAGGATACCACACCAACCAGTGTATGCGCCTTCGCCATGAAATCCAAGATTTCATCGACAAGAAAGTCATTGTCCCACTGAACCCTTCAAACCAACTAAATGTCACCAGTAATCCTCTCCCAACCCATGTTGTACCACCGCCAACTCATATCAATGCTCTGGGCCTCGACGACCCAAAAACTCGTCACCCAATCCCATATGTCCCACTCAAAACTACCTTAACCGAAGCCTTTTACCAAGCTCGATCCCAAGGTCTTATTACCCCATTCATACCCCGCTTCCATAAGCCTTTTTGCCAATACCACAACATCTTTGGGCATGACACAGAGAATTGCATGGTCTTAGGGAAATTGATTCAAGATTTACTTGATCATGGAGAATTGTATCAGCCTGAAGAACCTCTGCAACCTGAAGTTCCCGAGAAAGCTTTTAGAAGCGGATCTTCCCAGCATCAGTTGAAAAAGAGGTATTTGGCAGGAGATCCGGAGGTCGGATTGTTAGGAGAATCGAGCGGGAAATTTGATTTTTATGTGCTCTACCCTTCGAGGAAGATTTCTGATGAACCTATCATTCCTACGGGGTGGGATGATTTACCTGCAGAAGTCGAACCGGTTGTTCCGTCTTCACCTGAAAAGTCAAGTCAGAATATCTTGCGGGAACAGTTTGAGGATAGAACCTCTTTAGTCGCCAAGGTCACCAGAGAAAATGGAGAGATTGTTTACTGTGCTACTCACTCTAGACTTCCGTGGGTTGACTCCCACAAATGGCCTAGTTCTCTGCCTATGCATCCACTATTGCTAAAGATTTGATCGGTTTGATCAAGTGGGAATATCTCATGAGCACTCCTGAGACGATAGAGAATCTGTGGGCTAGTGATGAAGAAGTAGACCATCTAACTCGAGGCGGGCGCCATTTCAAAACAACTCATTTAGATGCCAGTAATCCGTTAGGAGAATTAGAAAAGGGTCAGCGGTCGGAGGTCATAGAAGAATACGAAGAGATACTAAAGCAGTTGAAGAGAACACATGCTAACATCACTATTTGAGGATTACTCATGGCCTCGCAGAAACACAGACAGACAGTGCTTCATTTGTTGAATCAGGTGCAAATCCCTAATGATACGTCTCTTGAGGGTTTGGTAGGTTTGGTAAATCCGGTTCATCATGGACCGTCCATTTCATTTACTGAATCTGACCTGCCCAAGAATGGGAGTAATCATCTGCAAGCTTTGTACATTACAGTGGATATTTTGGGAAAGAAAGTTCCTTCAGTTTTGGTTGACAACGAATCAGCATTGAATGTATGTCCGCTCAGTACTACTACCACATTGGGAATTGAACCATCTGAGTTCTTATCATCAGGACAGACCGTCAGGGCTTATGACAATACTCGTAGAGAAGTTGTAGGGATGGTGACCATTCCAGTTGTTATAGGGCCAGTGGAATTTAAGGTTGATTTTCAGATCTTGGATATGCCAGCCAGCTTTAATCTGCTTTTGGGAAGACCGTGGATTCATCCGACCGGGGCTGTACCGTCGTCACTTCACCAAAAGATTAAGTTTCCACACCAGGGGTCAGTGGTCACTTTGAAGGGAGATATGGAGATCAATCGAAATAGTCGAGTGCCAATCTGTGAGATCAATCAGGAACCATCAGAAGTGTTACTGTCAGGGTTCGAATATGTACAGGCTATCGAAGGAGAGCCCGAACAGAAAGAGTTGATACCTCTTAATTATAATCCTCATGGGAATTTGCATGTAGGACAGATCATGAAAGAAATGGGGTTCTTCCCTAGAATGGGATTGGGCCGAAGATTGCAAGGCATCTCTAAAACTGTGAAGTACTTGTCTGCTGTCTATCCTTATGGGTTTGGTTACAAACCCACTAAGGAAAATGAAAAGAAAATTATTCAAAAGAAAAAAGAGAAAGATTCAGCAAAAGCGAAAGGACGAACTCCTGATTCAACCCTTGAACCGTATAGACCAACTTTGAATGGGGCTTTCATCAAGGAAGGTGCTGATTTTCCATATTGCGGCTTCCCTGAACCATATTACCTTGAAAGTCAGAAGGTTTGTGTACCTGGGTTCGAGATTTTCTTCGACACTGAATGGTGCCCTCTCACTGCTTCAATGACCGATGATGATGTTGTTACTGATGTGGCTAGTAAGAAAGAGAAGGATTGGGTTGAAGACCTTGATGCTGATGCCATGGCAAACATATTCGAGTAGGCGATTATGTGTCTCGAAGTGCATACTTATGAAGCCGAGGCTATCTATCCAATTGAACCTACAACTCCACCCTTATCCAACTGGGGCTTTGAAAATTGTCCTTTTATCTGCAATTGCTAGGAGATTGAGTCGTTTCCACCTGTGATAGCTTGTAGGTGTCTTTAGTAGAATAAGATTTCCCTACTTTTTGTTTTCAAAATGGTAGCATAGGATTTTGTTCTTTCTTGTTTCAAAAACCTCAACTTCATTAAGGGAGGTGTGAGTGACAGTTTTGATTCATCTTCTGTGTCTTGTTTTCAATCAATAAAAGAAGTATTCATTCTCTTTTCATCTCTTTTGCAATGTCTCATTTTTATCATCTTTGGATTTATATGGCATGAATATAGACCCACGAGAGGATGTTCCTCCTGAGCTCGACGAGCAATATGGACTGGGGCACGCTCAACCTAACATGGATGAATTAATTTCAATCAATTTAGGGACGGATGAATCACCTAAAATAATTAAAATTGGATCAACACTATCGCTACAAGAGAGAATCTTTGGTAGATGTTTTGAAAGAGAACATTGAGGCTTTCGCATGGTCGTACCAAGACATGCCAGGCATTGATCCCGATATTGTGCAGCCTTTCATTCCCACCGATCCAAATGTTAAGCCAGTCAAACAGAAGTTGCGAAGAATGAAGCCGGAATAGGCTTTGAAGATCAGAGATGAAGTGATCAAGCAGATGAATGCCGGATTTTTACAAGTGGTGGAGTACCCGGAATGGCTAGCCAACATTGTTCCAGTGCCTAAGAAGGATGGGAAAGTACGAATGTGTGTTGATTTCAGAGATCTCAATAAGGCGTGTCCTAAAGATGATTTCCCTTTGCCACATATAGACATCCTAGTAGATAATACTGCTGGCTATGCGCTCTTGTCCTTCATGGATGGTTTTTCGGGTTATAACCAGATCAAGATGGCTTCCCAAGACATGGAAAAGACAGCTTTCATTACACAATGGGGAACATTTTGTTATCGGGTTATGCCCTTCGGCCTTAAGAATGCTGGTACTATATACCAGAGGATGGCTGCCACGTTGCTATATGATCTGATTCATAAAGAGGTAGAAGTGTATGTAGATGACATGATCGTGAAGTTTGTAGACAAGGAAGGACATTTAGCTGCTCTGAAGAAGTTCTTTGAAAGAATTATTAAGTACAAGCTGCGTCTAAACCCTCATAAATGTGCCTTTGGAGTGACTGCTGGGAAGCTGCTCGGTTTCATGATCACACAAAGAGGGATAGAAGTAACCACCAAAGGCATCATGGAGATGCAACCACCAAAGATAGAAAAGGAAATTCGAGGATTCCTAGGAAGGATTTAGTTTATTAGTCGTTTCCTAGTTTAGTTGACAATCGTCTGCAAGCCGATTTTCAAGCTGCTAAAGAAGGATGTACCAACTAAGTGGAATGATGAATGTCAAGAGGCGTTTAATACCATCAAAATGTATTTGATCAATCCACCAATATTGGTTCCCCCGCGACAAGGTGAACCGTCGTTACTCTATCTTAATTATCCAAAAAAAAAAAACGTTGTTACTCTATCTCACGGTTACCGGAACCGCGATGGGAGCCATGTTAGCTCAATATCTCGAAGAGTCATTGAAAGAGAATGCCATCTACTACCTCAGCAAGAAGATGACCGATTATGAAGTGAATTCTAGTGCTTTGGAAAAGACATGTGTGGCATTGGTTTGGGCAACTCAAAAGCTTCACCATTACATGATGTCTTTCCAAGTACTCTTAATCAGTCGAATGGACCCATTTGAAGTATCTGCTAGAAAAGCCTGCTTTGTCTTATAAAATAGCGCGGTGATTATTTTTATTATCAGAATTCGAAATTCAGTATATATTGCAGAAATCAGTGAAAGGAAGAGCTATAGCAGAACATCTGGCAGAATGTGCTAGTTCACAAGCAAGCAATGTCAATCACCAGTTCCCAGATGAAAAAATCCTTGTGGTAGAGAAGAAGATATGGAAAGCGCACTTTGATGGAGCATTGAATAGGAAAGGATGTGGCATAAGAATTTGTCTGGAAATACCAGAAGATGTAATGATCCCCATGGCAGTAAAGCTGAACTTTAGGGCCACCAATAACATTGCTGAGTATGAGGCTTGTATTCTAGCTTTAGAATCAGCATTGGCATTGGGAGTAGAAGAACTCGAAGTGTATGGGGATTTAGCCCTTATCATATGCCAAACTAGAGGAGAATGAATTATCGAAAAAAAAAAACTAGAGGAGAATGGAAGACTAAAGATGAGAAGCTGTTGCCATATCATGATTATCTAGAGACATTAATTATCCAAAAAAAAAAAAAAGATTATCTAGAGACATTGGTGAAAAAATTCCGTCAAATAAAATTCTTTTACTTGTCAAGGCAAAAGAACAAGTTTGCGGATGCCTTAGCCACTATAGCATCCATGGCATAAATTCCAATAAAAGGGGGAGTAGCACCAATGATTATTGAATCCAGAGAGGAGCCCATCTACTGTTGTGCACTAAGGGAAGGAGAACCAAACGACGGAAAGTCGTGGTATCATGATATTCTGCAGTACTTAGAAAAAGGGGAGTATCCGTCGGAGGCATCCTACGTCGACCGAAGAACTTTGAGAAAGTTGGCTAGCCAGTTCATCTTGTGCAGTGGGAAGTTGTACAAAAGATCTTTTGATAGTGTCCATCTCTTGTGCATAAAAGAAGACGAAGCCGAGCGGATTATTCAAGAAATACATGAAGGGACTGGGGCTCCACATATGAATGGGTATATGCTCGTGAAGAAGATTTTGAGATTGGGGTACTATTGGTCTATCTTGGAAAGTGATTGTTGTAAACATGTCAAGAAATGCCATAAATGTCAAGTGTTTGCAAGTGGTAAGCATCAACCATCTAATTATCCAAAAAAAAAAAAAGCATCAACCATCCATGCCACTCACTACCATGTCATCACCATGGCCATTTGCAACATGGGGCATTGATATCATCGGCAAAATCACTCCTGTAGCCTCGAATGGGTACGAATAGATACTGGTGGCTATTGATTACTTTACCAAGTGGATAGAAGCAGCATCGTACAAGATTTTGAATGCCAAACAGGTTGCCAAGTTCATACAATGTAACATCATTTATCGGTATAGAGTGTCACGTGAATTCATCTCAGACAATGGGCAACATTTTAGAAAAAAAATCGAAGAGCTTCTTAAGAAATATGGAATAGTGCATCATCATTCCTCTCCTTATCGTCCGCAGACTAACAGAGCAGTAGAGGCAGCTAACAAGAATTTGAAAACAATTTTAAAGAAGACTACTGATACATACAATGATTGGCATGAGAAGTTACCTCTGGCATTATGGGGCTATCGCACATCCATTAGGGCGTCAACTGGGGCTACACCTTATTCATTAGTGTATGGTATGGAAGTAGTGTTACCAATTGAGTTGGAGATACCTTCACTAAGATTAGCTATGGAAAGCCAGTTAGCAGAAGTCGATTGGATGAAGAGCAGATATGAACAGCTGTCGTTGATTGATGAGAAGAGACTAAGAGCCTATACCACATTCAAGGGTATCAGAGAAGGATAGCTCAAGCATTCAACAAGAGAGTTAAAAACAGGGGCTTAAAGAAAGGGGATTTGATACTCAAAGAAATCAGAATGCCGATTCATGATCTGAAAGAAAAGTTCAAGCCAAGCTGGGTGGGACCCTACATCATCAAAGATATATTATCAGGCGGAGCCGTGCATCTTATGGACATAGATGGGAATGAATTCTCTCAGCCTACCAACCTGGATCAATTGAAAAAGTATCATGTATAAAAATAAAAATAATAAAAAAAAGAACGCCCGCTAGGTAGAAAACCTAAAAAGGCTGCTTAGGAAAAAATTAGAGCAAGTGCTCGCTAGGTAGAAAACTTGCAAAGGCTGCCTAGGCAAAAATGAGAGCAAAAAAAAAAAAAGCTTTTTTCAATTGATCCAATGAACTACAAGGACCCGATTCTCCAAGTATTCAAAATAAGTCGAAGTTTTTTAAAAGGAAATATTCAAATGATAGAGATATGTAGGCAGCCCATAAAGTCACCTTGGGTGCGATCCAATTCTTTAAGGCAAAACAACTCAGTGTTTGATTTTAGTTGTAATCATTTGAAGTGATTCATTCAAAGCTAAAAAGATGAAATTCTTTTATTCATGAAATGAAGAGAAACCTTTCAAAGGTCTATTATATGCCATATGATTCTAATCTTTGTTTATTCTTAAAAATAAATGCAGAAAGCATGGGAAATATGTTTTGAAATTTCATCAAATCTTTTGTTCATTCCTTGAAATTTCTTCAGAGTTGTCATCTATTCCCCTCTTGTAAAGTACGACTTGCAAAACGTTAGGTGGAAGTGACGAAGTGTCCCCTTGACCATCAAATGAAAGAATTTAGATCAGTCCTGATATCCTAGCCTTTTAATTATCCAAAAAAAAAAAAAGATATCCTAGCCTTCCTCTTTTGTCCTCGAACACCCACATTCTGAAATAGCCATTGCTTATACGCTTCATCCAGTTCGAAAGGCCCATGAGAGAAATCAATGTGAGTTGTGCGTAATACAGATGGCCATCTTGACACCAAAATTTCACCACAGATGGAGAAACTGTCTTGGATGTGTAAGTATGCTCTGAGAGAGATGGAATCGTCTGTTTGGTTCTCGTTTGGTGAAGCAGTTGGGTTGCCCAATAGAAAGAAGTGCGCTTCAGTCCTACCAAAATCACTGCAAAATAACTTGGAGAACGTAGCAGATAATGGCCAGAACAGCTCCAGTCATGCACATACCACTCGATGTCATTCCAAGAGAGAGTAAAAAGAAAAGTCAACCATTCTAGTAAGTTTTTTTTTTTGGATAATTAAGAATTTATTAATCCAACCATTCTAGTAAGTTGCGCTATCGAGGAAAGGTAATAGCACGACGATGATAAGAAGCATGGTAAGAGGTACCATTGGAAGGAGCAATGAATTTGAGCCTCTCGATTAGCCACATCTATAGTAGAATAGGACTACCTTCAAAATGAGCCTTGGGGTTGGTATGAAGTTTGTCCAAACCATTCAGAGTTTCGGCAAGGACTATGGGAATCATGTTTTGAGATGCAGAAAGAGGTAAAACTAGTTCGCATAGTTCTAATGGAACTAGGAAAGAGCCATTGCAGAAGAAAAATTGGCCAAGAAGGCATAAAACCAAAGCATGTTGAACAGGCCGTGAAGTGGCAAATCGATTTAAGCCGGGGTGAAGAAAAAAAGTAGCTAGTTTCAGAAGATTAAGTTGAGTACCTTCGATGAATGCAGATGTGTCCCCTTCATTGATTTCAAGAAGATAAACAAGAGTTGATGTGTACTTGCGCCGAACTTGTGGGAAGATAAAAGGTTCCTTGAGAGAAACGGACATAATAGCACATAATTCCTCCAACAGCGGGCATATTTCTTCGGTGCCGAAGTTGAAAACATGAGTTGTGGGTTACCAAAAGTGACTTGCAGCAATGAGGAATGTTATTTCCATCTTGATTTGTTGAAGAGAGAAGCACGCGTTCAAGTTGAATCGAGCGAACACCATTTTGTCTTCCTTCGTCATTCTCGCCATAAACCTTTTCAAAACTTGGGGGAGAGCCTCCATGATGCTTAAAACTATTGTAGAATGGTTATGGAGGCTGCAAAAAGGTCCTATTTATAGGCCTAGGTCATATTTGAAGAGAAATCAGAGTCCCAAAAGGAAAGGGAGTCGAAAATTACCAAAAATAGGCAAAATAGGGCTGGTCATCTCGGTGACCATCCTAGGCAGGACGGCCAACCGTCTTGGCTTGGACGATCACCAGGATGTGGCCGCCTAATTTTGCCAATTTCAATTAATTTTGACTTTTTTGAGTTTTGATGCGTTTTAAGGCCCCGATTTTGACTTTTGTTGACTATTTGTTACTATTTACAAGTTTCAAAACGTTGATATTAGTTCAATCATGATCAAAAGTGAGAGAATTTATAACAATGAACATGTTTCAACAAAGCACATGCATTATAAAAGAGAGAAATTTTTTTTTTTTTTTTTTTGCACAAGTGGTTACAAATTACAAATGTTTTTCAAATAAGACCCCATGTTTTATTGAAAATAGATCAGTGTCTTCGAGAGCTCCTCCTTTCACCTCGACTAGATCCCTCGCCAGCTGAAGAATGACGCGGTGGGTCAGGTGCCTGAAACAGTGTTCACAGTTAGCATGGATTTTGAAAAGGATAGAAGATGGGTTTTGAATGTGATTTGAGACTACCTGGTGACGAGTAAGAGCGGAGGTTCTCAAGCTCATCCTGCGAAGGTCACGCCTCATGGCAGTGGTGAGGTCGATGTAATCCTGGCAGTACTCACGAGGGACCTATGAGAAAGGAATGTTGTCAGTGTATCTGTGGGCATGCATGTGCAGTTTTTTGATTCAGTGGAGGATTACTTGTTCGTAAAAAGGATCAATGTGGTATCCCTCATTTACCGCGGAGCGTGAAATAGCAGAAGACACGAAGTTATCTTCTATTATCAGTTCGATGTTCCAATCTGCGGGTTGCAAGATAGGATGTCTATTCGCGTCTTGATCATCATCATTCGCCATGCCGCTGGCAGAAACTCTAGAACTCTGACCTCGAGAGCGACGACCCTATTGAGATAAGTATGAAGTTTTATGAAAGCTTTTACAGAGATGAAGGAAAATATTTTACATACCCTCTCAGACAGCTCCTCTTGTTGTGGCTCGTGCTTTGGGCTTCATTGTAATATCTTATTTTTTGGTAATATATTTCTTAATTATCCAAAAAGAAAAAGCTCTCCGGTCGCTAAGAGACGCATCAAGAATTGCTGGCAGAAGACCTCATAGTTCCCATAAGGGAAAAGGAAAGCGGAAAGATCCACTCCTCTCATGGACTCTAGCAGGTCCTCTGTAAGACCCCGAAAATTTTTTTTTAGCATATATATATTTTTATCTATTTATACATGTGATTGTTGTTATTATATTTTAAATATACACTTGGCATTTTGCCATTGGGCAATGAAATGTGCCATGTGGTCATCAATTAAGAAGGGTGCATGAGAAATTATGTACAACCTTGGGTGACATCTAAAATGTGAATGGTGGATATATATGAATGGTGGATGAATGAGAGAATGGAGGATGAATCTAAGAGTGGTAGATAAATTTGAGAGTGGTGGATAAATTTGAGAATGGAAGATGAGAATGATGGATGGATGAATGTAAGAATGGTAGATAAATTTGAGAATGGAGGATGAATCATTTCTCTATAAATA
>JAESVK010066464.1:0-19082 GCA_017140935.1 Hamamelis virginiana
GAACTTAACCTTTATTACATCTAAATTCAAGATAAAAAATAAGTGATAATGATAGATAAAAATTGATCCTAATCCAACAGAAGTGTAAAACATACAGAGTAGAAAACATAGATATTTTCTCATTTATTTTTGTACATATAAATTTATCTGTTTGAAAATGTTAAACATATAAATTTACCTATTTGGAATAAACCCTTTTTAAAGGGAAGTATTTGAGTTTTAAAAGCATTACAAATAGGTTTATTTACCTACTTTATATCACAGAACAATACTAATCCATGTTCTAAAACAAGTAATCAAACAAAAAGATTACAACTTTATGCTTTACCTATTTCACAACCCATAACAAGAATTCTTGTTGTTTAACAAGTAATCAAATAATATGGAAACATGAATATTTACATGTTTTCCATAACTCAAATGTTAATGTCTATTTTGAAACAAGTAATCAAATAAAAAGGTAAAAACTTTGAATTTATACAACCCATATAGGTATATTTATCGATGATTACCTATATAAAACTCAAAATCAACAAGAAAAAAATGAAGGAGTGAATTTACTTGTTTCACAACCCAGAACATGAATCCATTGTTTAGTAACTAGTAAACAACCATTCATATCACTTTGCAAGATGCTTTCCACTCCTTTGTCTTCCCCGTGCAACATTTTAATGGTGATAGCAGTTGTTTGAAAACCTGGAGATAACACCATCCGTATTAATGGAGATGCACCAACCTTTATTTTTCATTCCAACACACCATTATCGTTAGCTTTGAGAAATAGATAAGATAGGACAATGAATAATTGAAGATTCAAATTTTGAATTAATTATAATCTAAAAAGTTCCCATAAAGATTCCAATACAGTTACAAACTCTAAATGGAAATAAAAATAAACTTAATTTCATCAAACTGGCAAATATGTCAATATAAAAAAAGGTTGACTTTAAAATATCTTATAAGGGTCTTTGGGTAAACCCCATAGGGTTTTGGGCTTCTTGGTAAGGAATTCAGATAATAGGGGGGTTTGGATAATTTTTTTTTTTTGGGACTTAATTTACTCCTTTCTGTTGCATGTAAAAACATGGATATGAACTCGATCACAAGGTTTCATAAATTTATATTGCGAAATAATCTTCTTCTTTTTTGTTTGTTGTAATAGAAGGTTTGGGGAGGGGTACGGTAAACATTACAATAAAACCCATAAGCCACCCACCCAAATGAACAGCCACTAAAAGAAACAGACTACAGAACCCCTCCACGAAAAGAGTGTAACAAATGCCAACAGAACCCCAATATAAGCAAAACAAAGCTTCCAAAAAATGGCAACCGCCCCTGCCACATATGATCAAAGTGGAGAGCTGCATCCTCTTTCAAGAGCCTAAGTTTGCCAGCAGAATAGCAACCCAAAATTTCTGCAAGTCCCAATACACCACGCCATGGAAGGGTTAATTAACAAATTTCTACTGGGGAGCTCGATCAGTGCTAAGTTACTAACTCTCATTTGGTTTTCTCAAAGCTTGTTTTTATTTCTTATTTTTTAAATCTTCAACTTACTCTGTGCTTTATCATATAATATATGTAAATTTGACAGAAAGAAATATAAAAATATGAGAAAAGAAAGTGACTAGCTCTCATATTTCTAGTTGTCCTTAAAATATATATGGATCATTAATTGCCTGATTTTGATCCATTATTAGATTAATGTGCATTTATTTTACTTTTCAACATATTGGGCAGGTATGAGGCAAAGTTTTTCGAGACAATTTTGAATTACCTTTTGAGAACTGTGAAGGACATTCAAGACCATGAGAGGAAAGGATACCGTAAAATTCAGGTTGGAATTGTTGATGATGGTGCAAATGGACATAAAATTGGTAAATTATATGTATCAAATAAAGAAATTGGTAAAGGAAGCAATGGTACAGTTGTGTTCGAGGGAACCTATTCAGGTCGTCTAGTTGCTGTGAAACGGCTTGTCCAGGCCTATCATGATATGGCTTCTAAAGAAAATGATATTCTTATTGCATCTGACCAACATCCAAATATTGTTCGATTGTATGGAGAAGAGAAGGATCAAGATTTTGTGTATCTTGCTCTGGAACAATGTACTTGCAGCTTAGCTGAGCTCATTCATATCTACTCAGATCACTCTCAAAAGACATTGTTTTCTCACGAGTATAAAGTCCGGTTGGATTCAGTGAAGGATATTATGGGGGATATTAATTTGTGGAAAGTAAATCGCCGGCCTTCACCCCTATTATTAGAATTGATGAGGTCAGTTCAAAATCTTGTGGATGTGATAATTATGATCGATTTTATTAAGACATTGTATATATATGCTACCATCTCATGGTATTTGTGGCTTTCAAACTGTTTTAATTATCTGTTAACATACAACATTCTTGTTCATGATCTTTAACATCAATTTCTTTGAACTATATATGTCCATCATCATTATTGTAGCATTTCTTAACTTGTCATTACTCCGTTTGGAAATGGAAATTAAATTATTCAGTCGTGCATTTAAATTAAGTGAATTTTTCATATGAAATTCATTGCATGTGCAAGCGCATGCACTTTCTGGCATTTCATGAAATTACATCATTCTCATTTTAATTGAAATTCTTTCAGCATCAGCATCGTCGTGATCTTCAATTTTTTTTTTTCGGTATTTGGTTGATAACATAGGGATGTGGTTTCTGGGCTTGTACATTTGCACAAATTGAAAATAATTCATCGGGACTTGAAGCCTCAAAATGTGCTGATAATTAAAGAAGAATCTTTACGTGCAAAGCTTTCTGATATGGGCATCAGCAAGCGCCTTCCTACGGATGAATCATCCTTAGGTCTTCAAGCTACAGGCAAGTACTCTCCTTAAGTTGTTAACATAATTTAATTATGTTTACCACACGCGGTGCACATATAGTGTATGTGACACCTATCATGATGAACTCCACCAAAAAGGAAAAATATATCCTGGTCCAACCAACCTTGCTGCTTGATATGCTCACCTTTCCTTACTTTTATAGCCTTAATTATGTTCAAAAAAATAAGTCAAGATGCTATGAATTTTGCTTGAGGTTAATGGTTGATCGAATTAGGAGATTCTTCATGTGTACTGTGTATCTGATAATTCATTCGTAAAATATATAGTAACTGGTTATCGATCAGTTCCTTGGTCCAATATTTTATTGATGTCATTGCAGTTTGGGGCACTTCGGGTTGGCAAGCACCTGAAAAGCTTCATCATGGACACCAAACACGTGCTCTGGATTTGTTTAGTTTAGGTTGTGTCCTCTTCTTCTGCATCACAGGTGGTAGACACCCATTTGGTGATAATCATTTTGAACATGACAGCAAAATTGTGAATAATCAAGTAGATCTCTCCGCAGTGGAGTATATCCCTGAAGCTGTGAATCTTTTTTCTCATTTATTAAATCCTGATCCTGAATTAAAATAAGATCAACATTATTAAATCCTGACCCTGGTATACATAATACGTACAGCTGATGTTGCAACCTTCTATTATTGGTTCAAATTTGATCATCTATAGCATTCAAATTGCATCCTCCGGCTCTGATGGCTCATTGTCCCTCAAATTACAATGATTAGAACTTCTTACCACCATTATATATATAATTAAGGCGGCATTTGGATGACAGACTCTATGAATTGGAGTATGTCCTTTTTGGTATTCCATAGATTTTAAAGGCACCAATTTGACCCCCGGAATGCAATGATTATGAAAAATTGAAATAATGCCATATCATGAATTGACAAATTAAGATGATTTTATACGTTCTTAGCTGCTTGTACCATTCACTAAATGGTATAGTTGTTGTTGTTGTTCTTAAATTTATCTAGAATGATGTTATATAAGCTCTACTGGAATTTAAATATCTGTTTCAAATGGTTTCATTGATTAAATTTTCCTAATTTATTGCCAGGCCAAAGTGTGACAATCTGCCACATTTGGCATGGGAAAATGGCCATTTAAGGGAAAGGCCTACTTGGAACATTCTAGAGAAGTCTAGAATTTCCTACACTCTTCCTAACCACAAGTGGGAAATGTCTAAGAACCTTCTAGCATGCAAGGGAGGGGCCAAGAACCACTACAATAAAAATAGGCTAACACGACGCTGGATTGAGGGAAAAGATGAGGGTGCCCTAAAACCTTCGTGAAAAGGCAGTAAACACCCTCGTTATAAGGTAAGAAAAGATGAGGGTGGTCTAAAAACCCTCGTCATTTTTCAGATTTTTCACCAGAAACCCTCTCGATCTCCCTCTTTTATTTTCGATTCGCGCCTATTCTCATCTCTCAGCTTTGTGCGCCCCTCTTCAATTGTCATCTCTTTGGCCTACTGCCTTCTTTCCCTATTTCCCTCTTGCCATCCCACTCTCTTTCCCTTGTCAGTTGGCCGGCGACTCTTCTCATCGGAGAGTAACACTGCCGAGGAAGAAGATTCCAAGAACGCCGGTGATTACAGAGCTTCTGAAGGAAGATTTTAGCCTCTTCTCCTCATCTAAAAAGCTTTTCAAACTCAAAGGGAAGAAGATTTCAGCCTCTTCTCATATCTTAGGGCTTGATCAAACTCAGATAATGAGAAAAAGGTTTCATCTACCGAGTTTTTGAAGAACGCTTGGTAAATCTCTTGGCTTCTCGTCATCTACATGGCCTGAACTTTGTTCCCTTATTTATTTTATTTTATTTTTTATTTACAGGGTGCAGAAGACAAGGGCACATACCAGGTTATATTTCTTTGATAGGTAAATCGTAAGGTCGGCTGCAAAAAATATAAGGCCGGCTTTACGCAAAGTTGCATAAGGTCGGCTCCATATGGCTAATTTTATATCACAGTTCGTAAAACTGACCGTTAGATTAAATGCTCCTCCTCTGTGTGTCATGCCTGCAAAAAATCACAGTGATTTGACGGTTGGTTTTTGAAATATGTAACTTATTTGTTCTTCAATATATCACCATTTTTTTAACGGCAATTATTTCAAAAACCAATCGTCAGATCACTGTGTTTTTTTGCAGGCATGACATACAGAGGAGGGGCATCTAATCCAACGGTCAGTTTTACGAACTGTGATCTAAAATTAGCCATATGGAGCCGACCTTACGCAACTTTGCGTAAGGCCGGCCTTATATTATCATGTCTGTATATATATATATATATATACCCCAAGTATAGATTTCTTTATTAAATATTTCAGCCTATTCTCATCTCTATATCATCTTATGTTGGCTTTTGTTTAGCCTTAGAGATGATGCAAAGAAGCCTTGTTTGCTACCTTTGCACACACAAAATGTACATACAACTACACACAAGAAAAACCTTATAGTGAATCAATGTAGAAGAAGAAAGAAGGCAAAACAGGGGCTGGAACTCACGGACAGCACTGCTATTCTCTTCTCATTAAATCTCTAAAATGTTGTAATTATTAGATAAAACCCTTTAAGAGAGAAGCCTATCAAGCCTTACACTTGGCACTACAAGAGATAACATGTATATTATAATTTTATATATAAAAAGATTAATTCATGAATTAATGATAAGATTTTTGATATTGGGGTTGGTTTATCTTTGAGCTAGCTAGGTAATAAATTTACAATGTAGCTAGGTGCATGGATGAAATTGAAAATATATACAAGTAGGTTTGCTTAAAAGAATCAGATTTACATTAAATTGCATTCCCAATAAGTTAGGCTGATTTTGTTCATAATAAATTTATATATTTATCTGTATAAATACATACAAAGGTGGATACCAAAACAAATTAAGATGGTTGCCCAAGTTATGTGATAGCTCTCATCAATTATTTGATTGCTCTGTTTTATTTATATGCATTTAGAAAAGAAATGTGGTTTTGTTGAAACCTTTTGTTATTTTTAATAGTCATGGCATAAGTTCTAATGATTTTTTATGGCTTGCAAGAAGTTGTATCTTAGTTCTTATCATTGTTCCATTGATCCAAACGATCCATATGATTGTTCCGATAAAAAAAATGGTAATGTAGCAACTGAATGCACTCTAACCATACTCCCAAGTCCCAGCAAAGGTCATCAAACAGTAGTCAGACTGTTGTCCTTCAACACTTTTGTTTCTTCTTTCTTTAGAGTGAGAGAAAAAAGTCTGAACTGTTGTTGTCACTTCAAGTGATATATCTCAATACTTTAGCTTTTACCTGTCACAACTTTGACTTATTGTTAGAATTGTTGAGAGCAAGGTTGCTTGACCTATAGCCCCTGTTTTTGAGCCAAATTTTTGTATTTGGAGCTAGAGATGGGATATTTAAGGAGACATTTTTTTAAAGGCATGTATGTAGTGCTTAAGGTGGTTGATGGTGGAAGTATTGAGTTGTTTTGACAAGTTGGGTATAAGTTGGTTAGATCAAAGATGATTGAGAACTTGGTGTTGGAGGGCTGAATCAAATTGCGCAGTTTATTTTAGGAATTAGTACATTGTTTAAATATCTTGTTAGCTTAAGTGACCAAGAGAACAGTGATGATCTGCAGTCAATTATTGTAGCGATTAGAATACGGGTTACACAGCTGTTATTTCATTTGGTTTGATAGTGGAAGCATTGATATATTTATTTTCCTCTATTGGTGTCAGATGAGGGAGATCTTTTGACAGGTGGAGACCTATATGCTGTAAGTTTAATAATAATAATAATAATAATAATATTCCAGATAGATCATATATATTTCATTGTTATGTGGTCCTTTTGATTAACGTTTGATTTCTGATGCCTTCTTCAATTTACTGCCAGGTTTTTATGCAAAAATCCTGGGTGTGCAAATAAATAATTTAGGAGAAGCGGACAGGGAGGCAGGATTTGATCTCATAATTGTGGTAGCCACACATGATATACAGGAGGTAGTCTTTTATATAGAGCATACGTACTGCAAAGCATTATCACGATTATATTTCATTTTATAATTTTGATCACTTGAAACCTTTGTATTCAAGTGTGGTATTCATCTAACTCCATAGTTCTGGTCACAATTGTACGTGGTTGGTGTCATATATGAACCATTCGTTTGTCTCCACCGTCTCAATAACCAAATGGATCATTATGTTTTCTTCTAATTTCTGAAAGTGGAAAAATTTTATCGCTTGTGACAGACAAGAAGATAGTTGCTGGCCTCTAAGCTGAATATTTATATTATTGCCTGTTAAGTAAGATTTAAATTTTAAACATATAACACACAATTGTCAGAATGTGTCAGGGTGTTCATTTTTGGGCTTGATCATGTTTCAGGCTGCAGATGCGGTGTTTAGAGAGTTTGGGAACCCGTGGACTGTTCCATGGACAGCAGAGACCATACTGCAGGTAAGCATTTTCCACTAGCTCCTGTAATGCTGTGACATTCAGGACCATATACTAAGTTACTTAAGAACCAGGAAATATTCATGGCCAATTGACACAGGAATTTTAGTTTACATGCTTCTTAAAATCTCAAAGGCATCACTTTTATTTTATAGTAGAAGGGTGGCAAGACTATTTGATAATCAGTTGTACTCTGATGGCAGCTGTCATCAAGGAACTTTCTCCAAATACATTTGCATTAGGACTTGCACTAAAACTCTTCGAGGATACAATTGGAATCAAAATTTCTGTTTGGTAATGTATCCAAATTCACTTATGATTTACTTACTATTGATTTTTAGAAACCGGAGTTGCACCTTTTAGCACGACTTTGAACTACTCAAATTGAATAAATATGTGTATATATATATTTATTGAGTGTTGAGAGCAGCCGCTTCACGCAATATATAAGCTCACCCTTCCTAGGGCCTGGCTTTGTGTATATATATGGCTTAATTAGTATGTAATGGCTACACTACTGGTTTTTGCCCCATTAATATTATTTTCTGTTTTCCAACTTATAATGTCACTGTTCATGCAGGTCTATGTGCACAGCAAAGTGATGATAGTTGATGATTCTGCTGCCTTTATTGGATCATCTAATATAAGTTTTCCAACTTAGGTTCCATTTTTATTCTTTAGATATGTCAATTTTTCTGACAGGGATTTTTTTCCAATACCAGGAGCTTCTTCAAAACTTATACTTTGGTTGTGCATAAAACTTACCCCATTGCTAAGGTTGTTACTGAGGCGAGGAGAGGTTAGTTTCTTCATAGGCAATGAATTTTTTTATTTGTTTATTGTCTATGTTGTCTTTGTCCTTCTAATCATTGACAATATCTAAGTACTTGTTATTACAATTGAATCTATTGATCAAAATACTAGTTCTTTCTTCAAAATACTTGTCATTACAATATCTAAGTACTTGTTATTCCAATACCAGGAACAAGCCCCTCGATCGTTTTTCTCTGTGTTGCAAGTGCAACATAATGGGGCTCTAAACAGGCGCCCCACTGGCCATGTTTTAAATATTCTTGACAAATATCCTAAATATACATTATTCAAGAGTTATATTATCTGTCCTAGAGCTTTGTTTTCTCCACACTGACAAAAAGTTATATGTGCATGATATAGAAATTTGATGCAGCCATTGGCAATGTAGAGAAAACGGTAGATCGGTGTCTGCTTGCAGAATTCTCACAAGTATATGTTGAATTAGGATTTGTGATGATGATGCCACTGAAGTCATATAAATCAGAAGAGACTTGGATGTTCGTGAAGCCATTCACGAAGACCATGTGGTCTCTAATGGCAGCAGTGAGCATGCTAACTGGTTTCATTGTCTGGTTAATTGAACACAGAACTATCATTGGATTTGGAGGTTCACCTGTGTGGCAATTTGGAAGAGTTCTGTGGTTCTCCTTTTCAACACTCTACTTGGGGCAGAGTAAGACAACTGAACTATACTTGGACAATATAATTGAAAATTTGATCAGGCTTAAACTTGACACGTATATACCAATACTCGAGAAGGAAATAAGTTGGTAATTATCTGGCCAATCAGGATCATCTGCACAACTCAAACATGGTTTGGGAAGGTAGTTTCACCCAAATAAATTCTTCAGATTTCTGCTGATAACTTTATGGGTAGAGCTGTCATTGCCTCATTGCTAGCTTTATACTTCTCACCACACACACACACACACACACACATGAAAACAAAAAAGTAGACATCTAAAAATTAAATATAGTGTAAGAGTAGTATGTGTTTACTTGTATAGTTGTCTACATCCAAAAGCGAATACAAGAATTTAGAGCAAAATTCTGACATTGTTGGAGAGAAATGTCAAAACTAGAAATGTCAAAACCATGAATTTTGTCATAAAGAAGACATCTAAATAAATACGGTGTACATAAAGAAGAACAAAGCCAAAACCATGAATTTTAGTTTGCATGTATACATGTATGCAGAATTGATTAAGGTGATTTTTGGAGATGTGAATTTTTTTTTTCCTATGATTTCTGACTCATTTTTGGAAGTTTTTACTTCATAATAATGAAAAATTGTTGGCTTATAGTTGGAATGGTCAGAAATCCTTCTTACTGATTTGAGTTGATCTTACTTGTATAAGTTGGCCAGGGGGCCCAGGCCCTAACTAGACAAGGTTGTGAGCAATCTTGATTTCCTTATCTTATTTATTATTTATTTTTTATGATATAAATTTATGAGCATTAGTTTTTGCTCATTGTGATATGATATAAGAGCTTTAGAAGTAAGTTTTTGAAACTGAAATGAGAAGTAAGTTTTGGCTCATTGTGATCTGATATACTATTCTCTATTTGTAAGGAAACAAATGAGTTGAGAAGTGCTTCTTATGTCATTAATCTTGTAACTAGATTTTGATGCACTGCACTTACCAAAACTTGAATAATATTTTCTTTCATCACTTAATAATAATATCTCTTCTAACTAGTTGGTTAGTTGCATGAATTATGGTAATATTTCTGATAAAGACTGATATCTTATAAACTTATTGATGATTCCATCTAGCTAGCTACATGATACAAAAATAGATCTCTTCTAACTTTTATGCATCTATGTAGGTTTCCAAGACATGTACCATACGACTCACTAGAGAATGATCACCAGAAAATGATGGAGGAATTAGCTACTACGATTGTATGATTTATTTTGGGTCTCACTCTTTGGATTTGGTTTTCCAATAGAAGATGACTTGATTGTATATATATATAGTTAGGATTCCAAATTGAGTGTACATGCCACTTTTAATTTATATATCAGATATATCTTGAAGACTTTTGAACTTTATGTATATTGTAATTTCTTTCTTTTTTAATAGTTCTTGCACTTTATTGGTGGGTTTATGAATGTGATTGCATGTATACAGAATATAGGAAATATGCATGTCATATTGAAACGTTCGTCGTAGGAAATATGCATGTCATGTATACAACACTCGTCTTAGCATAAAGATGAGGGTTTTAAACGTTCGTCGTAGGCATTTTTTCTAGTAGTGAACATTCTAGAAGGTTGTGGCATACTGGGGAACATCCAAGAAATCTCTAGAGTATTTGAGCAAGCTTGGAAGTTCTAGAATGTGGGAAAAAAATGGTTAATGCTCTACATTGTACATTAGTCTCTAGAATATTCTAGGACTTTGTAAATGACATGTGATGCATATGTGGTTAGAAAACTCTAGAAGCTTGGAAACTTTAATATAGCATGTGATATTTATGGGGATGGAAATCTCTAGAACCTTATAGGTTTGTTTAAAACATGTGTACATAGAAATGTCTAGAACATGTAAATTCTAGTAGGTTTCTAGAACTCTCCTAGTAGGCTATAAATATGGGGAGAGTCCTCATTTGTACGTAACTCACAAACTTACAAATCCAACAACCTCTCTTGTAAAGCATTCTTTGAATCAATATACATTTCCATTCTTTTACATTCAAGTATTTTGCTAGCTTCTCTTCTTGTAAACCTTGACTCGAGCGGTTAAAAGGTTGACTTAGCGCAACATAAAAGTGCTTGCTTGCATCTAAGGCCGCACGGTTGGGCGAGGAAATTCTCGGGCTGTGACAAAAGGCTTCTGAGGTCTTGCACCATCCTTTGCTTTGGAATTTTGAGTTACGACTGTCATTTGTTGGTGATACTAGTGACTGGGTAGAATTGAAAGCTAAGGAGAGTAACTCTAATGATCTCTTGAAAGCGTTAGAAAATATCAAACCATTGACTTTCGGTGCAAAATGGGACACAAAGTTGGATCCTGCATTCATTGCTAATATTGGTCTAAAGCGTTATAAGTTTGATTGTGTTCGAGACTTATTGCGAGTCTTGCGAAACGAGTGGACTCATTATATGGAATTTACGGACGAAATTAAGGTATATATCATACACCAACAACTATACACTGGATTAGAGTTCTCTGGCACCTGGGCATCACCATGAGGAATCTAAGGCTGATAAGAGTTCTCTGGCACGTGGTACCCATCCAGGAATCTAAAGCTGGTGGGCATCACCATGAGGCATCTTAGTCTTAGGGGCGTTTGCGTTAGCTTTTTCTAAAATCACTTTTCGAGAACTCTTTCTTCAGATATCTATTTGAAGTTATTTTTAAACTATCTTTTCATGTACCAAAATTTTTATTATAGAAGGGATTGGCAAAAGTTAGAATCCCATAACTTTTGCCACAATCACTTATAGTATGAAAATTTTGACATCCATCCTATCATCCCTCAATTTGACTTAGATTGGATGACTCTACCATTAGCATATCGCATGCTTTTGGACAGTGTAAATTATAAGATTAGTAATCCATTGGATCTCCTAGACGAGATCCATCAAATACTAAGCCCTACCTCCCTAGAGGTGTTCAGTATTCGATATTAAATGTCTCAGTTGGAGACCTTGTGGAATCTTCCAAGCGTGACACAAATCTCTTATGACCTGCCTTTAAAAATTCTATATTTTTTTATGCAATGACTTCAAACATGATGCTTATTTTAATTTCACATATGATATATTGGTGATAATACGAACAGGATGTTTGTGGAGCCATCAGGCAATGCGTCTTAGTTCTTCCTTGGCAAAGTTTTGCATTCCTTCTTTACATTATAGTTGATTCTTGGTTTGATTTTGGGCGGATATTTCAGGAAATTTTGGGACCAATTTCTGAAGGATTTGATGATTATTTTGCAAGTCGATTTCCAAAACTCTTGATTGAAGTATACAAAGTTGTGGGACAATATTGTAAGGAAGAGGAATGCTTTCAGAAGTATTTGAAATTTAATGTTTAACTCTTGCAAATTTGGACAGGAATTGTAGCACCGCTCTGAACTCTCGGGTCTCTTTGTGATTGCTTCGATAGATATATTTGTCAAGAATTGCTGCAGTAGATAGATTACAGGCTTATGGATGCTATCGGTATCCCACTAATCCATAACTTGCAGGTTGTGTATAAATGTAACCGAGAAAGAATTTCGTATACCCTTGTGCGCTAAACACAAAACCGTCACAAAGCAATTTAATCTTCATCTCTGTCCGGCAAACTCCACAATCGACGATGATAACTGTGACAATGGATGGGGATGGAAACGGTAGTAGCATCTATGGTGGGGAGGTGACAGAGGCATCAAATACTGATGTTCAAATTTTAGTTTTGAATGTATTTCAACCTGGTTTTACTGTATTTTCATGTTGGAAAGATTTAAGTATGTAATATAGCATATGAAAAAGGGAGGGGGTTGAAATTGAAGCTATTTATTAAGCTTCAATCACTCTCATTTGGAGATGTCATTAACCTCCCACTGTGAAAGATTGAAGAGGAAGGGATGGGGGGATTTAGAGGAAGAAAAGGGTTATATATACCGCTAGTTGTGTAGTCCAAGGGCATGCTTGTGAACAAAAAAGAAACCTATCTTGTGGCTCTATCTAGTCATTGGCTTCACAAATTTCTTGAATTAATTTTGAAATTCTTAAATTGTTTACTTTTGCATGAATCGAACAGTTCCCAAATTATAATTTATGAACTCAAAATTTCACAAATATCTTGAATAATGCAAACAGTTCTTGAATTATTTTTAAAACTCTCGTATTTTTCCGATATGTAATTAAGTCTCAAATGCATATTATCTCACCTGAAAGTCCATTTCAAGGTTTCTTCCAAGTAATCAATTCCTGCACTAAATTAGTCCTTATTATAAGCTTTGAATTATTTCAAATAAAATATACTGATTCTAAAATTAAGGAAAAGTTCATTCAACCTTCATTTTTTTCTTCCCTTATATGTATGTTCAACTTAGGACAAATATTTTGAAAAATTAACCAGCAGTTGGATTAGAAGATCTAATATGTAATACCCAAAATTTAATGGAAACAACAATGACTTTTGATTACGTGGGCTATTATCCTGTTTAGCGATAATAAATTTATTAGGTAGGCGGTGGCCGGATGACCAATTTACCAATAATAATTAAATTTAATTAGACTAGAGAGAACAAACTTAATGAGACTTTGTAAAATGATCATGTTCATTCAAAGAGGGATTTGAAGATTTGTTTCCCATCTTGGAGAGATACTCGTTGGATGATCTCCACAATGGTGGACCCTATATATCATTATCTCCGTATTCAAATTATGGATAGGGTTAAACCCTTGACAAATAAGTATTATGTGATGTAGATTGTGATGTGCTAGCTGCATCTTAAAAGTAAGAAGCATATATTATTTCTAAATTGAATATTGGGAAATTAAAAAATAAACATAAACCAATGGCTTACCTGGTATGGCAGTGATGAGAGAGACTGATCGAGATCTCGAGATGTGCAGCTGTGTAGATCAAAATCTTGCAATGAAGAGTTGTGATTGAGATGAGAGAGAAAGAATAAGGTTATGTATAATAGAAGCACTGAATCAATGATGGTTTGATGAGACAAAGAGAAGAAATTTGGATCGTGAGGAGAAAGAGAGAGTAAATTTGGGTCATGAGGAGAGAGAGAGAATAAATTTGGGTTAAAAAGAGAGAAATGGTACGTCAGATTTTCTAGGAGAGAGGAGAGAGAAGTTGGCGGGAATAAAAAATTTTGGCAAAAAGAGCTGCTCAGTAACGTTAATGGGTTAGTGGTGTCTGCCGTTTGGCTCAAAACGCCACCCAACTAGCGCCTTTTGCACAGCAGCCCTTGAATCGCTGGAATAGCCTCCGTGCTCGCCAAGTAGTGAGCAATTTGCTCCACACCAGCAAATTCGGACGCGTGCTATATATAGACCCATCCTTTATAAAAAAAAGGGGGGGAATACACGTTGCACTCCTATACTAAAAGCCAAAAACATTTTGCACCCCCGTACTTTAAAAGTGAACACTTAACTCCTTGCACTTTCAAAATTTGGTAGACTGCACCCATCTGTTACATGGACATTTATTTTTTTAACGGTTATAATGTCACTAGATGTCGCATGACTTAAATTTGACTATAAAAGGACAAAAATGCCCTTAGTAATTTTTTTTAAGCTTACCTGAACCGAAAATTCATCCCCGTACATCTTTGAGTATAGCAACAGTGCTAGTGTCAAGCCAGCCAGGCTATTATTCAAGGCTGGACAATAAGACACCAGGCATATTAGATCTGGCCTTCGGCCCTTCACTTTCTTTGTTTTTCAACACGTGTGTATGTTTGCATGTATTTGGATATTGATCTTTCAAATTTCAATGGACGCAATCACCATCTTTGATAAACTATATATGGTGAGTTTTGTTTAATGTACTTTTCTCTTGAGGCTTTTTGAGTGGGAATCAAATCATTATATTGACTGTTGGATGTGCGTCGGATCAAGGGTGTAGATGGAACCGTACGAATTTCAGATTTGAGAGAGTGATCAGAGAGCAGAGGTGATGGAGTCTGGATCGGTGAAGCAAAACCGAAGGTAAAGGAGTTTGCTTGTGTAAGCGAGTTCGAAGCGAGTTAACTCAGTATTCAATTTGATAAAATTTGGGGAGGTTCAGGAACCCCACAAGGACCCAATAATTCAATTGGATTCTTAAACCCAGCACTCGGTTCTCCCATCATCATCCGATCCATTTTTCCACGCATTTTATTCAGATGAGTCAAAATTTGCCATGTCACTTATAAATTACTTGGTGAATTTAATTTAGGCTGCCTTTGGTTGAAATTTTTAAACCTACTTTTTAAATTTTTTTACTTTTTTTTTTTAAATTTAAAATATTTAAATTCTTAGCAAAAAATCACAATTACATTTTAGTTTTTGCTTTCTTCGAATTAGGAATATATGATTTCTTAACAAAAAAATAAAATAAAAGGTAATGTTTGATTTTTATTTTTATTTTGGTTAAGAAAATAAATAATACAAATTTTAAAACAGCAAAAAAGTTTTTTTAAAAAAATTCAGCTAAACATGCCTTAGGATTGTCGACATGTTGACTCGAATCGAGTAGTAATTTATTCATATTTATTTTCTTTTTTTAATTCAACAATATATTTTAACCTTTTAACTTGATTAATTCTCGAGAGATCGTTATTCAATCGGAATTAGCGTGCTAAATTTGAAATATTTTACTTATTAAGACATAAGCATCAAAATCAATTATTTTATCGAACAATTTATAAATTTAATTAACGAGTTCAAAAAATAAAGTTTAACTTTAACTTTTCTCGAATAAATAGTTTTTTGGTCAATGAGTTGCCAAGCCAAATGGTTCTCTTTTTAGACAATCAACAAATTTAAAGTATGATTTGAACTTGAGTTAACATTTTGAAAATTTTGACTTGTTGTAGACTTGCCTGATCGACGTAGGAGCATCCAATCACACACCGGATCATGGCCAATGCCCATCAAAAGAGACTTAAAAAGTAAATAAAGAAATTAGACCATCTTAGGGATTATTAATATTATTAATGTTTTATTATTATTAATTTCATTTTACTATTAGTTTCATATTATTATAAGTTTTCTTTTGTCATTAGTTTTCTAATGTTAATGCAGTCCATATTTAGTTAGCATATTTCAAAGATTATTTCCTTTCATTAGTATTATTGTTTTGGTAGGAGTGGTTTCCTACCATTTTCTACAAGATGAATGTAATGGCTAAAGAAAGACATATTTTGCTTGATTAATAATATTATTATTATAGTTGATATTATGCCTATTTATCTTTTTTTTTTCAACTTAATCTTGACTTGACAACCCACTTGATTAATAATACCAATCATTTAATTATATTGAAGATTGTATCAACACCCAATTTAGATTAGAGACTTATTAGAGACTTCAGTGGTGTTTGGTATAATTTTTGGGAGGTTTCCATTGGCTTCCTAGCTTTAGAAGTCATTTTGGGGCTTGGGGGGAGGTGGTGTTTGGTGAAAAGTTCAGCTACTTGAAAATTCATTGGAGATGCTTTTGAAAATCTGCATTTGTAAAAAGCACAACTTTCACACTTTTTGATACAAAAGAATTTTTAAAATATGATCCCAAACTCTACATTCACTAGATCCCATTTGTATTAAAATCTAAGAGTTGGAACAATAATCACTCTGATGGGATAATAGTCACTTTTAAATAACTTGAGATGTGATAAAATGATTGACAAAATTTTCATACTAGAATTATTAGTAGCTAAAATTGGAGGCCCCAATTTTTGCCATAACTTAATAGCATTAAAAATTTGATATGTAAAAATATAATTTTAACATAACTCTAAAAAAATATGTGAAAAATTAACTATCCAAAAATAAATTTAGAATTGACTTTACGTCACTTGATTAAATGAAACTCATCGAAACAAATTAATAAGAATGTCAAGTTCCAAACCCTAGCACTGTGTTTGGATTGAGAGTACTTATGAACACGCTCCACGCCTTTGTCTAACATTTTGATTAAGCACTCTAATTCCTCCTTTGGATGATCTAATTTTTTCTTTAACTCTTGCATATCCTTAATTATTGGGCTAATTGAGTTTATTTTTTATTCTAGGCTATTTAAGACTGATTTGAAACTAACTGCCCTGTCCTTTGCATCTAAAATAGCTTCTAACAACTCTCAAAACACTGCTCCTATGGCTGCCCCTCCAAAAAGCTCCGCCGCCATGGATTCTATCTTCAGCACAATACTTAAACTGATGAATTTCAACTACGCTCTATTTGGTTGCAGAGAAAGTGCAGGAAAAGAAAAAATAAATAAAATGAAAATTGAATTTTTTATGTATTTTCGGACCTCACAAAACAAAACCAAAAAAAAGCCGAAAAGAAAAAAAAAAATCACTACTTGAGAGGAACACAGTTACGTTGTGTTTGTTTGCTGAGAAAAAGTAGGAAAATAAATGAAAGTTTTGAATGTTAATTTTTTCAGTGTTTGGGAGCTGAGAAAAAAAAAATTAATTCTTCACTCGCCTAAGAGAAATGCAGATATTTTGGCTGAGTCGAGAGCAGCTTCTCATTCTTGAGAAACCAAAACATCCTTTTTTTTTATTGACAATTGGATGTGCTTCGGATCAAGGGTGTGGATGGAACCGTAGGAATTTCAGATCTAATAGAGAGATCGGAGAGTAGAGGTGATGAAGTCTGGATCGGTGAAGCAAAACTGAAGGTATAGGAGCTTGCTTGAATGGGTTGTAAGCGAGTTCGAAGCGAGTTAACTTAGTAAGGTTTTTAAAAACGAAGGGTGATTGTTTGGGGAGTCGGTGTGAGGGGTTAGGGTATATTGGTAAAATCACAATAGAATTTAACACTGTAAGTCACCGTAAGTCCCTAAACCAAATTTTGAAAGTGCAGAGAGTCAAGTGTTTACTTTTAAAGTATAGGGGTGGAAAGTGTTTTTGACCCTTAGTAGGTGGGGAAAATGTATTTTTCAAAAAAAAAATAAATAAAAAAAATTTCAAAGCCCTACTTTCGGGCAAATTATGCTTCTTTTAATTAAAGAAAAACCTCTCTCTCTCTCTCTCTCTCTCTCTCTCTCTCTCTCTCTCTCTCTCTCTCTCAGTGAACTTTATTAATTACGAGTTTTCTCTAGTCCCAAATCCTAAATCTCTGTCCCCTCTTCTTCTTCTTCTTCTTCTTCTTCGGCATGGCTGGCTACGAATCCCATGAACCTCCTTCTTCCTCTTCTTCTTCTTCTTTGAGCCGCCGATGGAGATATAATGCGTATTTGAGCTTCAGAGGCGACGACGTCAACAAAACCTTTGCAACCCACATCTACATGGCTTTGATATGTGCTGGAACTAATGTATTTATAGATGACGGGGAATTGCAAGTAGGAGGAAGTATTTCAGAAAAACCTCTTGAAGATATCGAATATTCAAGGATTTCAGTAATCATTTTCTCAAAAGACTATATATGCAGCTTGCAGTTGGTGTCTTGAAAAACTCGCGAAGATAATGGAGTGTAGGACAACTTTCCAACAGCTGGTTATACCAATATTTTACAGGGTGGATCCGAATAGTTTTGCAAAAACATTTGCTAAGCATCAAGGCCGTTTTGCTCCGGACAAGAGGTCAAGGTGGAGGGAGGCTTTAACAGAAGCAACAAATTTGTCGGGCTTCGAGTACATAAATGGGTAATTAACTTACACTTATACTGTTCATTAATTAGATGGTGATGCTCCCATAAGGCCATAATTGATATACATATACAAAGAATATATATATATAAACTATGAAATCGTGATAACAAGCTTAAAATCACGGTTTTGATTGGAAAATTAATATAAAAATAAAATTTAAGATTCCTTTTTTTGGGGGTGTTTTAATCCATAACCTGCCTAGTTTAGGCATCATATACCAAAAAGTCCCTGTTAAAAAAATCGGTTTAAGATAAATACAAAATTTTTAAGTTTTGACAAAATTGCTGTTTTTTATTACTTTTATTATTGGTAAATTTTTAAAACTTCCAAAATTGATTTTCGATGGTTACAAGAGGATCCCGTGATCCTCGGCAGGTGTGGGTTGGTGATACCTCAAATTGGAAGCACTTTATGAAGATTACGTTGATTTTAAATTTTGAATTATTAATTTTTATTTTAAATTCATAGTTTATTTTCTTAAGTTTTTTCATTATAGAAATTTTAGTCCCAAACAACTAGAAATTCTAATCCTTATCAATTCTACTTATATAGATATCCTAAAAGAACTTAACCTTTATTACATCTAAATTCAAGATAAAAAATAAGTGAT
>JAESVK010066465.1:3697-21890 GCA_017140935.1 Hamamelis virginiana
ATGGACTGTGTGGGGGGATGCCGTGAGCAGCAGCCATGGCTGCTCACCGTGAGTTTCCAACTTCGAAGCTAATGACAGTTCATGGTTCAACTATTTTTATTTTGGTTAAATCCTTTCTTATTGTAAATGTTTTGGTAAATCAAAAGGGTTATTTTTGAATTGTTTAAGGGGCTGGATTGAAGCTCATTTCAAGCTCCGGCCATGGCAGCCCCGAGCATGGCAGCTGCTGTGGCATATTTGTTTGGGGTTTTGAAAAATAAATCAAGGTTTTAAATTGATTTTATAAGGTTTTAAAGTGAATGTTTAAAGTTGTAATTTCATTTTAAAATGGATGGGAAGAGTTTTAGCCATTAGTTGCAGGTGATTGTAATGTGAGGAAGATGTCCATTTTCGGTAATGGCTGTCCTCATAAGCAAAATTACGATAATACCCCTGCCAATTATCAATAATGGTTATTTTTACATTTTTTTATGTTGAACTTCAAACCTTCATAACTTTTGCATATGAACTCTGATTTTCGCGTACTTTATATGTACGGAAAGCTTATGCAGTCTAGTTTCTAAATTTTATAGTGTTGAGGTCAAATTCCTTTTGGAGAGAGATTTATTTTGAAAATACCAAAATTGCCCCTCGTGTGTGCACTTTGTCTTCTTTGGCCTATATCCTCAAATCCGCTTTGCGATTGGCCATGGAATTCAACATGTGGCAATTTGACACAGCTGAGGGTATATTTCAAAAGTTTTAGAGTCTTGGGTTGAACTTTTTGGGGTTTTAAATCCTTAGGGTCGTGAGTGAGCAGTTATGAGAATCTTTTTGCGTTGCTTTTGAACTGTGGGTGCTTGTACTTTCTTTTGATCCTTCTTGCTTGCATTGCTGTTTGTTTATCAGTGTTGGTTGGGTCCTTTGGAGGATCACTTGCATTGGGTGCATCAAGCATTGCATTGGGAGGCTCGTGGAGCCACAAGGGTTGGAAAACACATCTATATTGAGGTAGGGATAAGTAACCTTTTCCGTTGGTAATGATATATCAAATTTACAACTGTTATGAGAACACTGTATATTTCCAAAACACATACTGAATTTTATGATTTAATAACGGTTACGAACCTTACTTCTTATTTTATTCTGTTATGAGAGTGATATGAATCATGAACCCTGTTTTATATCTGAACGGTCTACTAGATACATGGAATACACTTGTTTATGAACTATAAAACTTGTGTGGCAAATTTTATGAACTATAAGAAAGGTTTTTACGTAGAAATGTTTACAATTGGTGAATTGTTTATGCATATGGGAATGGGCCTTTCCTATTAACTGTTTTACTGAACAAAGCTGATAGGGTTTTAAACTAAACTACTTTGATTCATGATACATGATATTGATATTCAAAAATGCCCTATCTTTTAAAAAAAGGTTCATGTACAGAGAAAGTGGATTTGTTTAAACTTGAGTCATTCCCATCATTTTGGAAAGACTATGATTTGGAAAACTGGTTTTATATCTGTTTTGAGCTGAGGCTCTGGAAATTCTTGTATATAAAAGGGAACGCCTGCTTATGGGTTCCGGGTCACTATATATTGGATACCATGCGTGCCAGAGGTTTAGGCTTGAGCTTGCTCCCCTCATCTCATTACGATGGATCCTGGTTCTTGAGATGAGATACTACCACGCGAGGATGTTGGCGGCAGTGCGACTACGGTCCCGGCCTCATCTTGGTGGACATGGCATGATGATTAGTTATATCTTTCAGGACATGCATTATTATATATATATACATGATTGTGGACTGAATTGTATCATTGGGGGCCTGGGGTCCATGGCCCCTTTCGGTTATATTTTGGGTGCGGCAGTGACTACGGTCCCCGGCCTGGTTTAATAGTAGCCCGGTTGAGCTACAGGTTTGTTAGCCTAGAATCAACAGCCCTATAATATAATTCAGTCCAAGATTGGATATGCTAGGGACCTAACGAAGTGACGCATATGCCAATCGGGCCGAACTCCATACCGATGGGTATACTATGGACCTGCGCGTGAATTGAGCATTCTATATATATATACTTTGGGCCCCGCGAGGTGACGTATAGTGCCATGCTATGGACTAGGACGCTTTTTAGGCTATTGTCCACATGCGATGGGACATTCCGCATGCGAGGCATACGCCTGGTTACTGGCTACTGATATTGTTACTGACTATGGAGACTATGGTTTCTCACTGTAAGTCCACGCTATTCTAAAATTACTGTTTACCAAATTTGTTTATAAAACTTTAATTTTCTTGAAATGTGAACTTTATATGAATATTCCATGTATCACTATGTTGTTATTAATGCGTAGAGGTCATATTATCCCTACTGAGCACGTTGACGCTCACCCCTGCTTTATTGCAGTATATTTCAGGTTGACTCGGGGTACATGTTTGGTTTGCATAATACGCTGCTATGGAAATGGTGGATAGCTGCATAGTTATTTCCTGCTTTAGTCATACTTATCTCGTGAGAAATTTATTAAGTTATATTCAGTTATTTAGAATACTTTTGATCTATTATACAGCCCAGTTGCCAGGGATGTTGGCAATATATTTGATTTCCTAAGTGAATTATATTTGACGAATGGGTCATAATGTATGAACATGACATTTCATTTTGTTATATATATATACTCATTTCTTATATCTCATGCGGAAATACGAATGAGCAGGACAGGTTGTACCTTTATCTTGACACGTGTCGACCTATCCGGAAGGGTCGGTATGGATGTTAGGTTGGGGCGTTACAAAACCCAAGTTTAAACTACAACCAAACTTGGAAATAAAGAGGAATCAACAAGGATTTGCCATGCATGCATTGAAAACCCATTTTTAAAACCCAAACCTTTTCATGTATGCTTTAAAACTTCAAACCTTAACTAAAACTTCTTTACAAACATAAAATCAAGTTCAAAACCCCATTTTAATTACCAAATCATAAGCTACAATTAAATACTCAGATCCAAACCTATGAAACCCATGCATAAACTCACATGCAAACTTCTTTAAATCAACCTTCAAACTACAAATCCCAACACAAAACATCTTCAAAATCACCAATAACACATCCTAACATCACAACCTAGCCTCAAACTTATACAAACCGAGAATATACAATGAAAACAACAAGAAAAACCCAAGCTTTTCATGAAATAAACATACCTTCACGACCAAAAGGTGGATTCCGACGACTCTCTTGCAAGAATTCTGATGGCGAAACAATAGGATCTTGACAATCGACTGCAAGAAGATCGTTCATGGCAGATTGCTCTACTCGAGAGTAGGTATTATCAGCCAGGGCACGATGTTGTGCCCAGAGCTCTTGGTTCTTATGCTCTAGGCGTTGCAGCTTGCCCACATAGTCTTTGGCTTGCTTAGTCATTTGATCCTTCATTTTAAGCATTTGGTCTTGTATGTCATGTACCGTTCCATCCAAGGCAATCTCAGGTTGGTTGATGGCAGACCGTGTTAAAACATTAAGTTTTAAATACAGAGGAACTACCACTACACAATACTATGATTCCCACATATGGCATCAATGTAGAACTCAATCCTACTCAAGAGACATAACAGTAACCTAGAGGTAGTTTTTCTGTTCCACGGACCTGACGGGAGCTCTGTCGAGCTAACGATACTTGGGTGTGGAGCTTGCCAAAAACCCTTCGATGCCAAAGTTAGTCTTAGAGACTAGAAACTTACAAGTTTAGAGAAAGGAAAAAGAAAAGAGTTTGAGGAGCTCTGAAACTGCTCTAGAATAATGCTTACCCTTCTCCCCTGCTCATGGGAGCATCTTTGCCTATGGCTAAACCCTAACTTCAGCTCCCCACCGTTGGTTTTCAATCCATGAGATGAGTGAGCTCCGGCTTACTCTTTTTACTTCCCTCGCTCATTAATTATAATCAATGGCCATTAATGATAGTGCGGCTGAACGTGGGTGAAGGGACGTTATTCCCTCTGATGCGGAAGGGACGTGGGCCTACTACTTAATCATTTGGGTGAACCATTGCCTACATGTGGAAGCAGGTCCCACCACTTTCCCATCCGCTGCATGGAACTGGTTAGAATTCAACTAAACTAGAAGGGGGAGTGGCCATATGTAACACCCCGCATAGGGTAACCCCTATGCCGAAATGGTATTATAACATAAAACACCAAGCGCTTATCTTTTATTTAAAATCATTATAGTTTAAAACAGTTTTTCAAAGTATTCAAGTGTGGAATAATTTACAACATCTCAAAGATTAAAGATAGCGCATAGTACTAGTCTGTATCAGGAGTACAGTCCCATAATGTACCCAAAAATAAATCCTCATCTTACAAATTTCAAAATAAGTGTTCACAGATGAGAAAGATCAACACTGCCATAATCATCTTCGTAAATTCCAACTGTTGGCCCAAAATATACTCTAGAGGGGGGGTGAATAGAGTATTGGCAATTTAAAAACTAATTTAAAAATGGGATAGAGTGTTTTTGAAAACTCAAACTTTTGATAACTAGAATGCAAGATTAAATCTCAACTCAACAAAATATATAAAGCAAGTAAATAAATTTAAATGCAAGAGATAGAGTTAGAGAAATTCAAACACAAGGATTTTAACGTGGTTCGGTCTCCGCCTACGTCCACGCCTCAAGATCTCCGTCTCAAGGATTAATCCACTATCAATCTCACTTCCGGTGGAGATTCAAACCTTTACACAGCCTTCTTTCACAGTGGAAGACTCTTACCAAACAAGGTTTATACAAAACCTTAAATTCACAAGAAATACAAGTGAATATGGATGACCACCAATATGATTCTCAACAACTCTGAGAATACATCAAAATACGCTCTCAATAATATCTCTCAAAGATTTAAACTAATTTGCTCATAGAGAGAAATACAGGAATTGAATCACTCAAGAATGATGAACACTTGTAAGCTGCAATAGTGTATATGATTGGGTGTAGAATTAAGCTTCATGGCAAGTGTATTATAGCCTTAGAAATCAGCTATACGTTGGAGCGTCTAGGAGGAGCGACTTGGCAATCTGCAGATTCAAACTGGTTTGAAAAATGCAACAAATCCGTTTGGAGGTGCAGCCATGTTTGAATCAGCATTCACAATGTCAAATGTTGCAGCAGCAGCTTTGACAATTACTCCAACAGCAACCTGCCACTATTCCTGCAGAACACTTAAGTAAATGGTTGCATTTTACTTTTAATTACTTTTACTTTCATTTACTTAAGTTTACAATGTAAATAAGGAAGTACCCCCCATTTGGATTCAATGGAAAATACTAGAAAATCAAATTCCCAATAAATCAAAATGTGAAAAATCAATTTTAGTACAAAAAATAATTTTCGTGAACAGTGTCAAAAACTGATCTATCGAGTAAGGTATTATATACCACGTATAAAAGCAACCTCAAGGCTGTACTCAGTTAATGAGTATATAGGGATCAATTACCGCCAAAAATTATTTTGAAAAACTCAATATATCAAAAATTCATTTTTCTTAGCCAAATTTTTCATAGGGAAAAACAGTTTCTGGGAATAGTAACATCTTCAATACTTGAGCCTCCAATTCATGGATTTTGTTGTCTATTTGTTTGCTCCAGTCTATCTTGAAAATCTGTCTTACAAATTTAACATTTAAGCAAAAGATATTTGGATAACGCAGCGGCAAATGTTTGTTATCATTAAAACCATATAACATATGCTGGATTGGAACCATTTAGGCTAACAATCTCCCCCTTTTTGATGATGACAAACAATTATGTAAAATTTGTAATTTAACCAAAATAAGACAACAATTTCAAGACAATATAGCTAAGGCAAGACGACAATAATTTTACCATGTACATATTTCTCCCCCTTTTGTCGTCAACAAAAAGCAGTGACCAAGAGCAAGAAAAATATGCAATACAAAAGATAGAATTTTCACAGCGTAAACCTTGAACTGATACATCAATGTTTAAAGCTAAACGGACCGATGAAGCTTCATTCCATGATATAGTCGCAAACTTCATTCTCGTCGAACGATGAAGTGTTAGCTGCCATTTTATGCTCTTGACAAAGAATTGCAAGCCAACTGAAGTTAGGACTGAAGAGAATATTCTGAAAGATATTTTCTTTGTCATCGGTTGAGGAAGTTTGGCTTAATCTTTTCATTCCAAAGAATATGTATTAGAATATGAAGAGCTTGAAGATGTACTTTGAGGATGCCTCTCATATTCTTTTACATATTTTTGTATGCCAAACGGAATCAACCTCAAAAGAATATGTTCTTGAATATGGAACAGACAATCTAGAAATGACGATAATTTAAAACCTCCCTCAAATGTAATTAGCAGAGATTTATAGTCATCTCATGACAAATTATATTTAAGGGACCTAGATTGTGATCCATACCCATGAGATTAGCAGAGATCTATAGTTACCAAGAAAGAACAAGTCGCCGATTGAGACGATTTCTCCATGGATGGCAGAGAGTTCTTAGTATGATTCGGTTGCAGAGCTAACCTTCATTGAGCTTTTGCTCAAGAAGATTAAGGAATCGACGGGAAGTTGCAAGTGACTGGATCGATTTCAGCTTCCCTTCCGATTCTCTTCTTTGGTTTCTTTAAAAAATCCTCTCTTCAACAATTATTTGTGGGTAGAAAAAGAGAGAGACCGAGATCCACTTATCACGGAGGGTGTCGGCTTGCCGACACTCTTAGGAATTATTATGTGTAAATGATCTCATGGTGCAACCGGGTATTTTGCATCCTAATCGTTCAAATAGAAGATTAATAGCAACGATAATGACAGGTGGAAGGATGATGATGATGATTAATCTCTGATGTTCTCAAGGAGATGAGGAAAGCAACGGTTGGATCAACGAACACTGTATAAAAGAGGAACTCTTAGTACAACTCATTTAGCCATGATATATGACAGAAGAGAGTGAGCATTCAATAGAGTTTCTCATGAAGGCTGTTATAGGAAAGCTTGTAGGCTGCTTGTAGGTGGCTTTGTAAATGAACATGAAGAAAAGTGATATTGTTTCTACTATCACAAGTGACAGTGGAGACAGAAGTCATCACAATTCTTAGATATGTGATGAGAAGAAATTATGCTTCTGAGAAACATGATCAAAGAAAGCTGAGCTTTTGATGTGTCTGAGAATTGAACAAATAGGATCAAGCCAAAACATTTGATGAAAGCTCTATGTAATGAAAGAAAATGAGAAAAATGATCATGAATCAAGACATGATGCTGCATTTTGAAAAAAAATCGAGAAAAAGATGAGATTGAGATGTGAGTGAGCAAAATGAAGGAAGAAGCTCAAATTTATAAGAAAAAAAAAATCACGTGTGTGGACAAAAAGTCAAACTGATTTGAAATTTTTGAAATACGAAATCTGACAAAGCTGTTGAAAAAACGTCTGTGCGTTTGAAAAAATTGGATTTTGCTTTTGAAAAAGTCTGAATTTTCTAAAAAGATGTGATTTCGTTTGAAAAAAGAACCAGAATTCACGCTGAAAAAGTCGGCTGGTAAAGTAGTGATTGCTGGATTCTAACCATTTCATAAATCTCAGATGAATTCAAGATTTTCAATCATTAAAAAAAATTTAAACTTTCTGAATTGTGATTTCATCTTTTCCGAGCTTGTTCAATGGCTTTCCAATGTTCTCACAACATTCCTGACTTGAATGAACCAAATGTGGTTTATACTCGTCCTATCATTGTTCCTCGGGATAACAGATTTTCCCAAAGGTCTGATGCAGATGCTGTGAACGAGTCCATGACCCTTTGTATAAGGGCTACCCATTCAGTTGCCAATATGGCCCAGCGCATGCGAGCTAGAATGACAGATGTTGAGCGATTAAATAATCAAGTTCAAGTTCTACAACAATTAATTGCTGGGATGAAGAAGAAGAAGAATAAGAGCTTGAAGAAGGAGAATACAGATTTAAAAATTCTAGTGGATTCATATGCCAAGGAGTTGGATCCAAGGCTTCAAAAGCTAAAACAATATAATGACCAGATTCAAGGAACTCAAGAAAAGCTTTTGGCTGAAGTCCTAAAGATTTCTGAAGCTGCTCTTTCTTCTCGAGATCACCCCTCAAAAAGTGTTTAAAAAAAATTGAGAAATGTAATATTTTCTTTTTATTTGAAATACAAATATATATATATATATATATATATATATACATACACACACTCACATATAAATTGAGACATGCTCCCCCTCAACAAATGCATACATAAAGTGTAGTAGGAAGATCATGTAATGTCTAAAGGTTTACACATACCAAGATCACGTCGAATAGTGCAAAAACGATCCTCATTGAGAGGTTTCGTTAAGATGTCTGCCAATTGATGGTCTGTGCCTACAAATTCAAGTTCAACATCTCCTCTTTGCACATGGTTTCTTATGAAATGGTGCCTAATTTTAACGTGTTTTGTGTGTGAGTGCAAACATGGATTTTTAGAAATATTGATAGCACTAGTGTTGTCACATCTAATGGGGATGTGATCAAGTGTGACCTTAAAGTCCTCAAGTTGTTGTTTCATATACAAGATTTGAGCACAACAACTTCCTGCTGCAATATATTCAGCCTCGGTTGTGGAAAGAGATACTGAAGTTTGTTTCTTGCTAAACCAAGAGACAAGCGCGTGGCCAAGAAAATGACAAGTGCCACTAGTACTCTTCCTATCGGTTTTACAACCGGCAAAATCAGCATCTGAATAACTTACAATAACAAAAGGAACATGCTTAGGGTAAAATAATCCTAAATCACATGTACCAATCAAATATTTGAAAATACGCTTAACAGCAAGCAAGTGAGATTCCATAGGATTAGCTTGAAAGCGAGCACACAAGCATACACTAAACATGATATCTGGTGTACTAGCGGTTAAGTAAAATAAACTACCAATCATACCTCGATAAAGCTTTTGGTCTACTTTCTTACCATGTTCATCACCATCAAGCTTTGTTGAAGTACTCATAGGAGTGGGGCTTGGCTTAGCGTTTTCCATACCAAATTTCTTCAACATGTCCTTTACATATTTGGCTTGATTGATGAAGATGCCATTTTGTGTTTGCTTGATTTGAAGTTCAAGGAAGAAAGTCAATTCTCCCATCATGCTCATCTCAAATTCATCTTGCATACATGTAGCAAACTCATTGCATAAAGCATCATTAGTAGCTCCGAATATAATGTCATCAACGTATATTTGTACTATAAGCATATCACTATTTGTAATCTTAATGAAAAGGGTAGTGTCAATTTTGCCTCTAATCAAACCATTATTAAGCAAAAATCCACTTAACCTTTCATACCATGCTCTTGGTGCTTACTTGAGTCCATAAAGAGCTTTTGAAAGTTTATAAACATGATTGTGCAAATTGTGATTTTCAAAACTGGGAGGTTGTTCAACATATACTTCCTCCATAATATAACCATTTAAAAATGCACTTTTCACATCCATTTGATAAAGTTTGAAATCTTTATGGCAAGCAAATGCAAGTAGCATGCGGATGACTTTTAATCTAGCAACCGGTGCATATATTTCATCATAATCAATGCCTTCTTGTTGGTTATAGCCTTGGGCAAAAAGTCTTGCTTTGTTTTTGACTACATTACTATTCTCATCCTTTTTATTTCGAAAAACCCATTTAGTACCAATGGTGGAATGGTTATGTGGTCTAGGAACAAGTTCCCAAACTTTGTTTCTTTCAAATTGATTAAGCTCTTCTTGCATAGCTATAATCCAACTTTCATCGTTTTCAGCCTCATTAAAGTTTTTAGGCTCAATTTGAGAAACAAATGCAATATGATTGCAACCATCTCTAAGATTAGAACGAGTACTCACCTTGCATGAAGGATCACCAATTATTTGATCAATTGGATGATTCCTCACAAATTTCCAAGCTTTTGGCAACTCTTGAGTATCATTTGAAGGTTCCATCTTTTCATTTGAAGAGCCCTCCTTAGGTTGCTCTTGGGGTGCATCATTTGGTGTAGAATCACCAATGTTGAGCTTGCCAAGCTCTTCATTTGTATTTGATAGCATTTTACTGTTTTCATCCTCATCAACAACAATCTTAGAAGAAAATGGATTAGATTCATCAAATACAACATGCATAGATTTTTGCACAGTTAGAGTACGTCTATTATAAACACGTTATGCTTTACTATTAGTTGAATAACCAATAAAGATGCCCACATCGGATTTAGATTCAAATTTTGCAAGATAATCTTTATCATTCAAAATAAAACACTTAGATCCAAAAACTTTGAAATAACCAATGTTTGGTTTTCGACCTTTCCATAGCTTATAAGGAGTTTTGGCTAGAATAGGTCTAATAACCACTCTATTTCCCACATAGCAAGCGGTGCTAACCGCTTTCGCCCAAAAGGTTCTAGGAATTTTATGTTCATTAAGCATGGTTCTACCCATCTCTTGTAATGAACGATTCTTCCTTTCAACCACTCCATTTTGTTGTGGAGTTCTGGGAGCTGAAAAATTATGTGAGTATCCTTGTGTTAGAAATGTGCCCTAAAACCAATTAGTAGATTGTAATTAGGGGACTTTAATTTCATTTATGTTATTGAATGAATCTTATTCATCTATATAATGGCTTTTATATTATCATGTATACTTGTGTTATTTATAACTGTTCATGATAATGTCCTTGAATAGCATGATAGAGAATTGTATCTCAAGTGTTGAGATAGAGAGACATATGATTCTCAAGAACATCTATTCTAGATAAGTTCCTGATCATAGGTTTATTTATTTGGGCGATAATAAACCGTTAAGATTAGCTCAGGTTATACTAGCTCCAATGGGAGGATGGTGAGTCTCAAGCCATCTGTGTAGAGACACTATAGTAAACCTGTGGGTGCTTGTTAGAGAACAAGTACACTGAACGTGACCAATATGAGTACAGCTTATGGAGATGTATTTGAATGTCAAAAGCTGCTCATGTGTATAGTCACATTTGTAATCCTCGTACCTGAGACACCACTAGTTATCTTATGTATGAATTACTAGAGTTTGATAGTATCTCGTACATCCTTATTCATGAGGATGTAATCGGTGCTCATTGGCTTTAGTAAGTTATATATGAAGATAGGTGAGTGTGCAATAGGGGATCACCACCCTTAATATCAAAGGGAGAATGTCACAGTTAATTCACAAATAATAACTCAATGAAGTCTTTGGCCAAAGCAGAAGGTAACCAAGGAAAAGAGTTTTCATGGGTTAACCTAATTGAGTTTATATTTTGGTGAATAACTAACACATGATTAAGTTAGGGTTTGACATGAATCCATACCCAGATAACTTAATCGTGACATTGGTTGGTGAAGGATTATATTACACGAAGGGTTCATTTATATATGTATATTCACCCACACCTAGGGCACGTCATGATATGTTGCTAGAGGTCACTCATGACTAGTGTAGGCCTAATGATAAGTGTTATCATTGAGGGCAAAATTGGAATAGTTTCAATTGAACCAAAAATAGAAAGTTTCTATTTTGGGAAACATGCGATGTTCCCGATCCACTACTAGGTTGGGGTGAACCCAATGGGTCACACACATAAGGGCTTAAGTGATCTTCTTGATTTTGTAAGAGGGGATATTCTAATTTAGATATTAACCTAATCCTTATTTATTAAGTGTTAATAATTAAAAGGGATTAAGGATATACTAAACTAGAATATAACTAATTTAATATGATGTTTGGTCAAGCTAGCACTTGTAACCAAACATCATTATCAGAAGAGAGGTTTATAAATAGAGGAGGATAACCCTAGGGCCGCATGACTCTTGCTTGCCTCCTCCCTAGCCGAAATTTCTCTCTCTCCCTCTTAAGCTTTTGCCTTCTCAAGTTGTTGTGGAGACAAAGGAAGATCAAAGAAGTTTTGGGCTCGTGTGGACTTCATTGGAGGCTTCCATTCCTTTGGAGCTTGAAGTTTTGTGAAGGCGATCATCAAAGTAACATCAAAGTAAGCATTTATTTTATGTATAAATAATTGTTTAGATTCATCTTATAGTTTGAGTTCGATTCATGGATGAAAATCGATGGGAAAATTTTTATTTTACATTCCGCTGCGTTCCCATGGTGTTTTCTTTCAGTGGTATCAAAGCCAACTCAAATCTATGATTCGAATCATGAATGGCAAGATTGGCATGTGTTTAAAATAAGTTTTGATCAAATAAGATTTGAGAAAACTTCAAAATAGGTTTCGGCCCTATGGTTGTTTATACCTTTATGTTTTGTTTTAATTATTGCAACATGGTTTTATATAAACCTTGATGATGGATGATCTTTATAAGGGCAGCCATTGAGGCTTAATCACCTTAATGGATTTCGGTCAAAAGGGTTTAGAGAAACCCTAGAGTAACGGCTACATCATGGATTGATTTTAGGGTTTAAAATCATAATATGAATTTCGGATTCAAGGGTTTTAAAACCCTAACTTGTTTTGGCCTTTAAAGGTTTAAAACCCTTGCTATGTACGGCCATTAATGGGTTTAGAACCCAAACAAGGTTCAGCCATGGTGATAATTGGTGAAGAAGATAACACCATTTTAGGAAACCTAATTTAATTAGGAATCCCTTATTGCAATTGGTTTCCTATTATGTGTATACTTTCCTAATTGATATGAGATATTAATTGGATTTGTTCTAATGGGATTAGAAGTTAACTAATTAGGTTAATTAATAAAATATATGGCTGCAATTAGAGTTTTGGAAACTCTAAACTTGATTGGGTAAGTCTCCAAGTTCAAATAGGTTACTAATTCTCACACTTTCATTGATAGTCAAGGTAGGTGTTAATTAGAATCCTTATTGAAATTGGAAACTAATAATATGATGACTCATAATAGGTTTTGGCAAATCCTATTATTGTTTTGATTGGTTTATAATATAAGATATTATATTTAATCAAAATAAGAAACCCCAAGACCCAAACACCCATGTGATTTTCGGCCACAATAGGGTTTAATCAACCCTAGTGTGTCACGGCCACTAGGTGGTTTGTATTTTATTTTTGATGCCTTCACTTATGTTTATTAAATGTTTTTATATGATTGAAAATTATTTTATAACATTTTGGAAATACAAAAGTGAAGAAATAAAAATAAATGTGAAATTAGGGTTTTGGAAACTCTAATTGCCATTTTGGGTTTTGTGGTTCAAACACTTTGTGTTTTATCATTTTAATTCGATTAAAAGGCATGGGGGTCATCAATATTAATATATTGAAGTGTTCTAATAGTTCATGAAAATATATTGATATGATAATTTTTATATAATTTTGAAAGTCAAAACAGTATGCTGTTTTTCTGGGCAGCAACTTATATCATATTGTAAATTCATTATAAATGTTTCTAATGATTTTTACAATAGGCCACCTATCGACTTCACTAATATAAGGTCTTAACTAGTTAGAGGAAGGGTTCCCATAATTTATTTTGACCTTTAGATAGCCGCACTAAATATTTTGTGATCAATACTCAAATCTGCCCAGATTTGGAGTTGAAGTCACAAAACACTTTAAAGTGATACCAAACGTTGGAATCACTTAACGAGACCCCTGCCATTGGAAAGAACACTGAAAATCCTAGTGAAATGAAGTGTTCTTACATTTTAAAAGTTGTTTTAAAAGGTGCAAATAATTATTACAAAACAGCGGACAGATTCTTAGTGTTTTGAGAAAACACTGAAAGTAAATTGTTACTTTAATTTTAAATACATGCCATTGCCATTTATCTTTTATTACTTTGAATGCTTTATTTTGTACAATTAGATTGTATAATAAATGGAAAGTTATGGACTTAAAAGACCAATTAAAATGAGATGTGATTGGCCGCATGAGATGTGTTTTCTTTTATGGGTTGTAAATTTAAGTTGTTAAATTTTGGTGATGTAATTTTAATTAAGGCTTGCATGCCTTTTTCCCTTTTCTCCCAATGTATTCCCCTATTCCTTTATACCCTTTCTTTGTTTATTGTAAATGTACTTTGAAGATCGAGAAGGTACGTGGTGGACCCGAGGATACATGGAGCAGTGGGAGGACAAAGAGAAGACTTTTAGAAGCTCTTTTCTTTTATGTAATAGTTACATGTTAAAATTGCGATCACATAACCCACATTAGACCTAGGGCTCAGCTAATGGCTCTAGTTGGGCCCAATCTTAAAAGTCCATAAACTTTCCATAAGGCCCATATATATATGTTAGATGTATGTTTTAGGGGCCCATTAACCATATTATTATATGTCCTTAATGATAGTGTCCCTTTTCTTCATGAATAGTGGGAGTATCATTATTGCACTAATAATAAGGAATGGTTAATGAATTAATATATGTGATATATGCTATGTATGTTTAAATCTGATGAGACCTAAAACCCCTCGTTTCAAATTTAAATTGTAAGGAAGAGGCATACGAGTGCTTTATCCTAGCCTCCTACCATTACAAGATAGGTGGATTCTTGTGGTGGATGTGTTTGGCTGCAGATATGCGGGAACACATTCATTCTGAGGGTTCATACTATCTTGTTACATATTGGATATCATGAGGTGCGATAATGGGGCATTCCAAGAACCTACTATGTGAGGGATGCAACATTCAATTGACCATACTCATGTGAATGGTAGGTGTGATTTAACTAAAGAGCACTATTCAAGAACCTATTATGTGAGGATACTGCAATTTAGTGGCTAAAGGAAGGTTGGAAATTGCTTGAGAAGCATTGGGTAAGAGTTATCCACCCCTTTGAATTAGTGGTCCAAGAACCTATTATGTGAGGTCCACTAGTTCAAATGGGACCCCAATCCCCATTAAGAATTCAGTTCTGAATTCTCGAATCCTATAGAGGGTGTATGGGATTTGATAAAATAGTGGGAGACACCATAAAACTAAAGACCAAGTTATTATGGTATATTAAATGAAATGTTTTAATAATCTGTTACTTATTTTGTAGATATCATAATGGTTATACTCACACAAATATCTGAAAATGAAAATGACTATTGTTTGACTGAACCTTGTAAAGATAAGAGACTTATAGAATTTGGAAGAGTTCCTAATTCAGGTTTTTATCTATCACTAAGCGATGCTTCCTCTTGGGTATTAGATACCGGTGCTAGTTCTCATATATGTAAAAATATTAATGAACTAAGAGAAAGCAGAAAATTAAGTCAAGACCAAGTTACCCTTCGAGTGGGAAATGGAGCAAGCGTTGCTGCATTAGCTGTTGGGACTTGTGACTTAAACCTTCCATCAGGACATATCATGAAATTAGAAAACTGTTTATTTATGCCAGGAATAGTCAGGAACATTATTTCGATTTCATCATTATCTCGTTCTGGCTATGAATTTGTTTTCAATAGGGATAGTTGTACTATTTCTATTGGAAATAAATCTGTTGGTTCTGGCATATACTTAAATGGTTTATATTTCTTAAATATGGATGGTAGTGTGAACTGCTTAGAGAATAGAAATGATGCCAAGAGGCATAAAAGACCTCGAGATGAGAAAGACTCAACCTATGTATGGCATTTGAGATTAGGTCATATTAGTGAGGAAAGGATCAATAAGTTAGGGAAGGATGGGCAACTGGGCTCATATGTACTTGTACCCTTACCTACTTGTGAACCTTGTCTCATGGGTAAAATGACCAAATCGCCCTTTACTGGTCACAGTGAGAGGGCAGGAGACATACTAGGGTTAATACATTCTGATGTATGTGGACCTTTAAATAAGGTTGCCAGGGGTGGTTTCACCTACTTTATTACCTTCACCGATGATCACTCACGGTTGGGGACTGTGTATCTTATGAAACACAAATCTGAATCTTTTGAAAAGTTCAAAGAATTCAGAGCTGAAGTAGAGAAACAAACTGGCAAGAGTATTAAAGCTCTTCGATCAGATCGAGGAGGAGAATACTTAACCACTGAGTTTTTAGACCATCTGACTGAGGCTGGCATATTATCACAGTGGACTCCTCCTGGTACACCTCAGCTGAATGGTGTATCTGAAAGGAGAAATCGTACTTTGATGGACATGGTACGATCGATGCTGAGTTACACTGATATGCCAATATCCTTCTGGGGATATGCATTGGAAACAGCTGCTTATCTATTAAATAGGGTTCCTTCCAAATCTGTCCCTAAGACACCCTATGAGATATGGTATGGGAAGAAACCAAGCCTTAAGCATCTAAGGATTTGGGGTTGCGTTGCATATGTTAAGAACCAAAATGCAACAAAACTGGAAGCAAGGTCAGACAAGTGTAGGTTTGTAGGGTACCCAAAAGAGTCTTTGGGATACTACTTCTATCACACTAATGAAGAGAAAGTCTTTGTTAGTAAGTTTGCTGTCTTTCTTGAAAGAGATTTCATACAAGAAGGAGGCAAAGGTCAAGTGATAGATCTTGAGGAATTATCCGAGAGTACGCAAACCGACACTGATACCACACCTGCCCCTGTTGAGGCAGTTCCTACTGTTACACCACCACTTCGTAGATCTGGTAGAATATCTGCTCCTCCTGTGAGATATGGGTATCTCCATGATTTTAGTGAGGAGTTGTTACTTGGCGACAAGGAACATCCAGATGATCCTACCACTTACGAAGGAGCGATGTTGGACATCGACTCGAGAAAATGGCAAGAGGCCATGCAATCTGAAATGGATTCAATGTATTCCAATGATGTCTGGACTTTAGTAAATCCACCTGAAGGTATAGTACCTATAAGCTGTAAATGGATTTACAAAAGGAAGATAGGCTCAGATGGAAAGGTAGAGACCTACAAAGCTAGGCTAGTGGCAAAAGGGTATAATCAAAAACAAGGTGTTGATTATGAGGATACTTTTTCGCCGGTAGCCATGCTAAAATCCATCAGGATCTTGCTAGCTATAGCAGCATACTATGACTATGAGATATGTCAAATGGATGTAAAGACCGCCTTCCTAAATGGAAACATTGAGGAAGATCTTTATATGGAACAACCTAAGGGTTTTATATCCAGTGGTGAGGACCACAAGGTATGCAAACTACAGCGGTCTATTTATGGACTGAAGCAAGCTTCTCGAAGCTGGAACATCCGATTCAACGAAGCAGTCAAATCGTTTGGCTTTATTCAGAATATGGATGAACCATGTGTGTATAAGAAGGTTAATGGGAGTGCAGCCACTTTTCTTGTCCTTTATGTGGACGATATCCTTATCATTGGGAATGATACAGGAATGATCTCATCTGTAAAGCTTTGGCTTTCTAGTAACTTCTCCATGAAGGATTTGGGAGAAGCAACCTATATACTGGGTATAAAAATCTATAGAGATAGATCTAAGAGGTTGCTTGGTCTCTCACAATCCATGTACATAGATAAGATACTGAAGATGTTCAGTATGGAGAATTCCAAAAGGGGTTTGCTTCCCTTTAGACATGGAATTCATCTCTCCAAAGATATGTCTCCCAAGACAGATCAGGAGACAGAGCATATAAGTAAGATCCCTTATGCATCAGCTGTCGGGAGTCTTATGTATGCTATGCTATGTACTAGACCTGATATTAGTCATGCTGTAAGCGTTGTCAGCAGATATCAGTCTAACCCAAGTGAGGCACACTGGGTGGCAGTCAAGGGTATCCTTAAGTACTTGAGAAGAACTAAGGATTTATTTCTTGTCTATGGAGGAGATGAGCTTAAAGTAGATGGTTTCACTGACTCTGATTTTCAGTCAGACATCGATGATAGAAAGTCTACATCTGGATATTTGTTCACCTTAAGTGGTGGAGTGTTTAGTTGGAAGAACTGTAAGCAGTTACAGTGGATTCCACTACAGAGGTTGAGTATGTAGCCACCTCAGAAGCGAAGCTGTTTGGAGAATATTGAATCGTTCAATATTATAATCTTATGTCTCATCAGAAGTCCAAGCACATTGAAAAGCGCTTTAATATGATTTGAGAAATCATGAATAGAGGAGATATCAGTATGCAAAAAGAAGCATCTGAGGATAACACCGCAAACCCACTTACCAAGGCTCTTACTCTGAAGACCTTAGAGCAACATCTTGAGAAGATGGGTATGAGATACATCACTAACTGGGTTTAGTGCAAGTGGGAGATTGTTAGAAATGTGCCCTAAAACCAATTAGTAGATTGTAATTAGGGGA
>JAESVK010066470.1:0-11972 GCA_017140935.1 Hamamelis virginiana
CTGCACTTTGAGGGTAAATTCCTTTTCCAAGATTAAAGATTTAGGATCCAATTGCATTAAATCATTTTTTAAATTCAAATATCTTCATCCAATCACAAAAGTATATATATAAATCGAACTTGTCAAACACGCGTCACTTCTTCATTTAATGATCAAATTTATCAAAGTCGCCAATAATCCATTTCAAGTGAGAAAGAGAGAAGTTTCATTAATATTCCAATCAAAACTATACCTACCTTCGCACATCTAATCTAAAGCAAAAGGACTGAAATCACCCCTGTCATCCAATTAGTAATATCCTAGGCCATAAGTCCAATGCTGTCAATATCAATGTTAAGACGCTTAAAGTACGTTATTTTTTTTTTTTTGAACTATCTCTTTAAATATATTTTTAGAATTATGTCCGCATAGACTGTTGATGTATTAAAATTTTGGAAAAAGTACATTTTACCCCCTTAGACTATCACTATATATGTTACATATTGCCCTCCTATGATTTTAATTGCAACATATTGCCCCCTTATAATTTCGAAATGTGATAAATAACACACTAACATCGGTTGATCGACAATGAAACAAAGAAATAATAGTTGACAGACCTATTCCTTATTGACAAGCCATCAATAAGTCCTAGTGAAAGAGAATTAAGAGTGAAACTCATCGATAAGAGCTTATAATTAAGAGTGAAATTATATAAAGGGGGATAGACAAACATAGTAATAGATAATCTGATTTCTGCGATCAGGAATATGTCTGTCAATCATTATTTGTATGTTTCACTGCTATCAACGGATACAAGGGTGTTATCTGTCATATTTTGAAACTATAAGGGAGCAATTTGTTGCAATTAATACTATAGGAGGCCAATCTGTAACAAAGTAATAGTTCGAGGGGGCAAAATGTATGTTTTCCTACCAAAAGTAATGATGGCCGATATATCTCGAGTTGTCTAAAAGTGATTATTACTTATTTTACTAAATCACGTGAAATTTTGAACTCCATTTAAAAAAAGATATTGCAAATAAAATCTAAAATTCCAAGAAATGCATGAATCATTATGCCCATAAGGTGATTTAAAAAATGTGATCTAAAATATAGGCATTGCTCAAGTTGCAAACTTGGAAAATGATAATGTCCAATAAGAGGGAATTCTGTAACAAGGAATCCAGCAAGATGCAGGAGGTGTAGTGGATCCCATTCCATGATATGGGTCCCATTCTATCTGTCTTGATGCCATCATTGTCTACGGCAAACAACCCTTCCGACCAAACAACCCTTTATTTACGGCATGACTTGAAAACATCTACCTTCACTTTATATGGGTCACGTTATGGAATGACTTGATGTTAACCCTTTATTTATGAAATGGAGAAGACGTACACCTACGGCATTCATCATACATGACATGCATCAATAGCATCAAATTAATCAAGATGATTTTCTGGTACTACATTGCAAAAACTTTGATTGAAATTTAACAATCAATTAAGATCATCAAAATAAGATGATTATCGGTACACTTGCTCAACTGAAGAGTGTCATTAGATGGTATACCAAACTATTTATTCTACTAAATTTATCGCTAGGGAGAGGAGTGAGACACCATCTTGTCATCCAAGACGAAGCCTAAGATTTAATTTTAGAAGAAAACAAATTTTAGTTAGTTGTTAGTATTTGTTAGGCCACATATAAATTTAGACTTGACAATTCAAGGTGGGCTTAAGTTGGACCACTAAAAATAAAAACCCAAGATATTAGTTAAGTTAGAAATAAGCCCAACTCAAATAAAAGTTAAACTTGCAAGCAAAGTTTGCATGGCCAAGTCAAAAGGAGCATGCAACAGTACGTGGGTGGTTTCCTATTTCTATGTATTAGTGACACGAAATCAGGAGCTAAATAGAGCACCCGACAACTAGCAAATTGTGAAGAGAAGCACCAACAGCATCTGAAAATTTTTCTAAAGATACTAAGTTTGGTGTCAAACTCAAGGGATCTCAACATCACACATCAACACTACTACTATAGTTTCTATTTTATCCAACTCCTAGCATTTAATTTCAGCATTGTCTTTAATTCATAGTTGTAATTGCACTTTCGATTTATGATAATTTTCTTCATTCAATTTCAAAGCAAGTTCATAGATTAGCTTGCTTCAAATTTTGTAATTTAGCTTCAATTATATTTCATAGATTAACTTGCTTTTAATTTAGCAATTTAGCTTACGTACTTTTAATTAAATCGTTTTACTATTTTAATTAACTTGCGATTTATCTTATTCGACACTTCAATCTTGTTCTTATTAATTTTGGAAAGTCCTATTGATTCGTCGTAGGCAAGGAAGAACCCTGATAAAGGAAAGAAGAATGGATAATTTATCCAAACAAACCCTAAATATTTAGAAACAAAAGTTTTAGTAACTCAATGTGCCTAATGATGAGGCATAGGCTATTCAAATTTGACTTGTCAAAACTTTTTTTTTTTTTTTTTGGATACATTAGCAGAACATCAATTTATAAGAATCCAGGACTTCTATTATTAGGTGCACCTTACGCACTCGGATTTTGAAAAATTGACCTTTGCATTAGATGAACTACTTATGAATTTCATGTTCGCTAAAAATCACAATGATCCAATGGTTAGTTTCCAAAAAATATCACAGTAAAAAATTGTGACTTTTTTGTTCTGTAAAATGTCAACAGTTTTTCACAATTGGTTTTTTCAAAAACTAATCGTTGGATCATTGAGTTTTTTTACGAACATGAAATTCATAAGTAATTCGTTTAATCCAACGGTTAGTTTTTCAAAATATGCTCTGCATTTAGCCTAATAGAGATCACTTTACACAAAATTGCATAAGATGCACTGCATATATAATAGAAGCCCTGTATAAGAACTATATAAACCGTATATACGCAAGCAAAGAATCTCAAAATTGAGACCAACAACCCCAAATTCCACTGCTCCTACCAGGTGAGCTATCTCAGTTGGCGAAGAATATGTCGTGCCATTGATCCTCAAACAAATAGTGAAAATGTAAGAAAGAGGAAAACTTCAAAATTGAATCATCATATCAGTCAGCATATCATGCATAACTAAGAATCAAACCATATATAGTCGGTGTGAAAATCACCAAAATAGAAAGTGGTATATATAAAACGTAACTTGGATTCTAGTTGTACACCAAATCAAAGCTATACTCTTCATCAAACCATTTCTGGACAAATATATTATTTCGAACCAAGTAAATATTTCCTCTATATATCCAAACAAGCACGTAGTTCTCAACCACTTGAAGAGCTCTATCTCCATGTGTAGATAGAACTGGGCTTAATAGATCGGACTGGGCCAAACGGATCGAATCAAACGGTCTATTGGACAGGCCAACGGACGGGTCGAATTAGATCAGGCTAGTAGATCAATTCGGACTGCTTATCGGACTCGGATCAGGCCAGCCCATTCGACAAAAATCCTTAGTCCAATCCAATCTATTTCCTATGGATCATATCAGTCCAATCCATTATTTATCGGACTGGATCAGACCCCACCCGTTAGCTTATCGAACCGGTCAGCGAGCCAACGGGCGGTCCGTCCATTTTGATACCACTAATGTACTAGGGGAAAGGACCATTCAACTACAAATCATTCATGGAGTAAGTTTCATTTCATCAATGATTCTCTATCTCAATAATTTACTGCCACATGGCATGTGATTAACTGGCACTGAATAATCTCCCTCTCTTTTTCTCCTGCACGACATACACAAATCAAGGATAATTGGATGGACTCGGTTCCATCAAGTGTCTAAATTGTGAGAACTTTATGGGTGCCAAAGTCTAACTTACATTACACAGGTTACAGTAGGCTTTATTTTTTTCTTTTTTCAAACGATATACATAAGTAAAGTCGGTGGTTAGTTGTTAATGCCTAATGGGGAGATGAGTAACAAATGGGCCAAAAACCTCGTTTACAATTAATGGAACCTGAACTTCATCTCATAAAGGGAGAGATGTGAATCACTGAACCAAAACTCATGTTAGGCTTAGATATTAATTTGGTTAGTTTTTATTTTATTTTATTGGGGGAAGGGGGGGGCTAAATATGATGAGAGAGAGTGGAAATCAAATCCCTTCATACAACTTAAAGTATTCGATCAATAGAAAATAATCAATAACATTCAAAAGTAAAAAAATATAATAAAAGGAAACAAATTCTATCTGATACTGGAAGTGAGTGTTAGCAAACAAACACATAAACCAGATCATGGGGCATCAACGAAAGGTAGCATATTATTATGGTGGTGGTAGTTGCAGCGGAGGCATCGGCGGCAGCAGCAGAGGTGGCGGCGGCGGCAGCAGTGGTGTTGGAGGCAATGGAATGATATATCTATAATGAGTCCGATCATTGGGCATAGGGGGTGGTGGTGGTACCGGTCGATGCCAGCGAATTCTCGTATCTGACACTACATTCAATTTATAAATTTATAAGAAGAATAATAATAATGTCTGGAAGAAATTGTATGAATATTCGAAATAAAACCTGCAGAAACAGTGCCCATGGAAGCAGTTTGTGACACTATCAATCCATAGATTAATATCAAAGCAAGCAAATACGATTTTGCAGTCAATTTTTTCAAATACCAACCGTTGGATCATCGTGATTTTTGATAGGCATGACATTCATAAGATGAGTATTTTATCCAACAGTCGATTTTTTAAAATATATTCTGCAACTGACTCTACAGAAGCGCAGAATGCCAAAATATATTAAAATATAAGTTTGTTGTTAAATGCGGCAATTTTATTCTAGATAAGATTTGTACATAAAAGAGAGAGAGAGAATTGTTTTTGTTGAGAATTTAAATATGACATGTTAAATTTTGTTGTTAACTGTGCCAATTTTATTTTATTTTAAATATTATTTTATGTTTTAAAAATAATAATAATAAAAGGATCGACTCATGATATATGGATTGGTGAGTCGAGTTGACCCTTGATATATGGGTATGGTTATAGTTGAGTCAAGACATGGTATTAGTTAAATGGGCCATGACTTGGCAATGGAAATTTTGTGGCCCAATCCATTTAGGTCCAACCCATACCCATACCCACCCCTAACCTCAACCTTCCTTTTTTTGAAGGGGGTTGATCATCGACCCAGTGGATACCCACTAGGTACTCATTTATTACTGGCTTATAAATGGGTTTTTAATGGGCAACACATTTATTACCCATTTGTTAAAATGTACCGACAACAAAATATGGGAAAAAAGTGAACATTCGACTACAAAATATTATTCAATGTAAGTTTCATTTTGATGATTCTTTCTCATACACACACAATTCAAGGAAAATTGGATGGACTTAATTGGTTCCATCTAGTGTCTAAATAGTGAGGATTTTTGGGGTCCTAAAGTTCATGATTGCATCAAAGTCCGAACCACATAACAAACATTACAGTAGGCTTATATATTAATTTGGTTACAGAATTTTCTTTATGTTTTTTAACCCCTGGTTATGGTCTTGGTGAGAAAGCTAGAGAGAATTAAAGAACTGAAATCAAATCACTCCATACTAAGAAGAATAATGTTTGGAAGAAATTGTATCAAAGGAAATTAAACCTGCAGAAACAGTGCCCATGTATACAAGTAGTAAGTGACACTATCAATCCATGGATTAATATGAAAGCAAGCAAATATGACATTGCATCCATGGCTACCGCTAGCTACCAGTACACCTAGCTGCTGCATGTCAGCATGTGTTAGAAAACCTGCTCTCAAAGTGATCTCAGGGCCGGCCCTTGGCTTTTGCAACCTAAAGCATTTGCTTGAGGCCTCCAATCCAAGAGGGGCCCAAAAAATGCATATATTATCTTCTATTTATTGTTTCTTTTATTTTGATGTTATTTAGGGATTTAACTGTGTGTTTTTTTTTTTTCTTTATTTCCTATATATTTGAATTATATTCATTTTAATAGATTAAGTATTTTGATATTTGTTTGATATATATGTATTAGTGAATAGTGATGGGAGGTTCTGGGTGAGCCAAATAAAAACTCATTTTTGAATTGCTTGTTGTAGAATGGTTGTAGGTTTTAGCCTAAGAGAAACTAAGATATGCATTTTTTTTCCATATGTCAAAATGTAGAAGGGCCTCATTCTAGGAACTCGCTTAGGGCCACCCAAATCCCAGGACCGGCCCTGAGTGATCTTATATTATAGCATGAATATTGTCCAAAACGACCATGTCCACTTCAATTCATTTGATGATCAATTGATTAAACCTGTCAAAATTGTTGGGAACCAATCCAATATTTCAAGTGAGAGAGAGAAGTTTCATTAGTCCAATCAAAATGCGTACGTACTACAGCTGCGCGTGCATCTAGAACAAAAGGACTGAAATCTTCCATGCACTCCAAAGATAAAGTGCAATTGGTTTTTCACTGTTGAGAGGAGGGAAAGACTTGGGCCACGGACCGAAAGGTGCAAGCCTTATTTTAGAAGTCTTATTCGGGGTGCACGATTTAGTCTGGTACGCGCAAGCTGGCCTAGGATATCTCTATAGCCAAAAAAATTAAAAAAAATAAAAGAAAGAAAGACTTATCCCTCATTCCCTCCAGCTTTATCTCTGGGACAAATCTCAATAGTAATGCTACAACGACTGAATTTTAGAGGACAATGTTTTCAACTATTTGACATGACAGTAAAATAAAACATTTGCTTTCGTGTATTTCTAAAAATTTGGTCTTTTTAGTATTTTTATTTTTCAATTAAGATAAAAATTTACGCTAGAGGCAGAGAAAGCACGCCTTAACATAAAAATCTATAACATCTCTAGACTAAATATTTAGAAACTCCAAAAAATTTAGCAGCTCACTATGCCTATTAATAATGAGGCATATATATATATATATATATAATAGGCCGTTCAAGTGTGATGTGTCATACCATTGATCCTCAAACAAATAGTGAAAATGTACTTAGAGAGAGTGAAACTTCAACATTGACTCATTATATATATCAGTCAGCATATATCATGCATGTAACGTCCCAACCTAACATCCATACCGACCCTTCCGGATAGGTCGACACGTGTCAAGAGAGGGGTACAACCTGTCCTGCTCATTCATATTTCCGCATGAGATGTAAAAAAAAAATGAATATATATAACAAAATGAAATGACATTGGACATACATTATGTCCCAATTCGCCAAATATAATACAAATAGGAAATCGACTATATTGCCTACATCCCTGGCAAATGGGCTGTATCATAGATCAGAAGTATTCTAAATAACTGAATATAACTTAATAAATTTCTCATGAAGTATGTAAAATCAAAGCAGGAAATAACTATGCAGCTATCCACCATTTCCAAAGCAGCGAAATATGCAAACCAAACAATGTACCCCGAGTCAACCTGAAATATACTGCAATAAAGCAGGGGTGAGCGTCAACGTGCTCAGTAGGAATATCATTCTTAACTAACAGTGATAATATTGATGCGTGAAATATTAAATAATCCACCGGGCTCTAGCGGGCCAGTAGGGTCATGCCATTGGCACCACCCTAGACCATGGTCTGAAATATCTCATAATTCATCGCATTAACAATATATCGAAGTAATCCAAGCACATATAAAGCACATCATTTCAAGTGTTCTCATCAGGATCACATATCTAAATCAACAGTTTTATCTTTGTTCAAAAGAACGTTCAGATCGTATGAAGCACATTTCATAAACGATTCACCACCACAGGTTTAACAAAATATATATTCCATGCATCGAGTTTTCATAATCATAAAATATTTGACAAATAGTAGGTTTCACTATAAATCATTTTCCAAATTATATCATCGATATTAGTAAGAATATAAATATCCCTACCTCAATGCAACGATATTTCCAACCATTTGCGGCTCCTCGAGCCTCCCCAATGCAATGCTTATGCACCAATCCAAGTGGTCCCCGAAGGGACCTTTTGAACTGAAAATAACAAGCAAACAATGCGAAAGAAACAATCAAAACAAAGTACAAAGGGGTCCTAAATCCTCAAAAGTGAAACAACCTTCAAAACTAAGCATTTAAGAGTTTAAGAGCCCAAAAGCCCCAAAAATAACAACCCAAAGGCTTAATGATTTTCAAAACATATTACCAAGAATGATTTGGCATTGCATGCCAAATCTCATGGCTAAAAGCCAAGTGGCTTAAGAAGCAAACTTTAGAAAACCAAAGAATAAACCAAAAGGGGTAAATCTGGTATTTATCAAAATATTTCTCTTTCCAAAACAAGTTTTTACTCTAAGTCTATTAAAATCAAAAACTAGGTTTCATAAGCTTTTCGAACATATAAAGATCATTCAAAACGGACATCAGATGAAAAAGATATACGCATTTAAAGTTTGGGTTGAAAATTAGGCCCTTCCAAAACAGCTTTGCTATTTACACCATATATCCTAGCTCAATTATCGAAAATTAATGAAATTTAGCGTTCTGAAAAGACGACTCGAAGATCTACAATTCATCTTTAATAGAAAAAATCCAAATCTAACATTTTCAAGGCCAAAATCATCAATTTCAGTAACCTATTGGGTTTGGGCGAGAATATTTCTACTGAAAAACAGTTTTCGGTAAAATGGGCATAACTATTTGTACAAAACTCCAAATGAGGTAAGGTCAGATTCGTTAAAAAGCTAATTCAAATACCTACAACTTTTGTGAAGAAAGTTTAGCCCAAATATGCTTTTAACAGTGCCGAAAGTGTACCGACAGATTACTCTGTTTTCATAAATCATATTTAAATTCATCAAATAAAAGAATAAAATTTGTGAAACTCAAAAAGAGTATAACAGTTTGGGTCCCTCAAAACTCATTCTAAACCATAAATTAAATCCATTCAACCTTTAAACATCATTCAAGCATTTATTTACAACCCAAATCAGTAAATCTCACATGCATGATTGAAAAACCAAATTTGGAACCCATAATCAAGCATATATATACTTTAAAACCCAAATCAGTTTGCATGTATACTTTAAAAGCTTTAAATCCTTTAAATCCTCTTCACAAACATGAATCTAACTACAACTAAACTTAAATAAAATTGGGGCTTATCATTTAAACCCACAGTTTTTCTTCCTTGAAAATACATGTAGTATTCGAGCCTCAGAACTTAGATCAAAACCATTTAATTTGATGATCTACTTCCCAATAAGCTTCAAAGAAATAGAGACGTCCATTCAAACTCAGTTTTTGAGAAGAACCCACAGAGAATCCGTCGAATATACCCAACTAAAATCCATTTAAACCCTAAAAACTCACGGATCCTTGCTTGACAGCCAAAACAGATTTTAAAACTCTTCAAACACTTCAACCCAACCATAAGACTACTCAAAAACACCTTTTAATCACCAAGAACTCTACCAAACCCAAAAACCAAACCCCAATCCTCACAAAACCTGAATAACCCAAAGAAAAGATGAGGAAAGGAAATCAAAAAGCAAGAACTCACCTTTTTGAACGGCGACGGCAAGAAGTCCGGCGAGATTCCGGCTGCCTGCATCACCTCCTTCACGGCTGCTCCCTCTCGGCAACTCTCTTTCTCTCACACTCCCATTCTCGCTTCTCTCCCTCTCAACTCTCTGGGGTTTTTATCAAATGAAAATAAAATGAAAGGGTTAGCTGGTTTATTTTGGGATAGAGGGGACACGGCTGGCATTTTTAAGAAAGTTTAGATTTTTTTTATTTTTTATTTTTTTTGAAACATAATTTTTGCTTATTTTCAAAAATAACCCCAAACTTTAATTGAAATTATAAATAAATATTTTTAAAATTTTTGGGTTATCACAACTTAATTGATTGATTATTTATTTTAATTAATAAAGTCTAATTTTTTATTTTTTATTTTTATGTACAATGCACAAATCTAAAACACATGGACTAGTTACTAACAAATTGCTTAATTAAAAGTGTATGCTTAGCGATTGATTTAGCAATACACGTTTTATATATATATATATATATATATATATATATATATATATATATATATATATATATATATATACAGGTTTGATGTTATGCGGTCGGCTGGATTGTGAGAACTTACGGTCGATGCCAAACGTGGTCGTTTTTGCACTAATGCACAAGACTGAAGTAAAAAAAAAAAACGAGGGAAATTGAAAAGCTAAGCCCTTACCTGCGAACAGCAAACATACCCTCACCCCTCACCTGCGAGAGAGCCCCTCCCTCACCCCTCACCTGCGATCGACCTCGACCCTCATTCCGGTGGTCTCTCCTCTCCCCCGATCTCACCCTCGTCGCTGCTGGAGCACGGCGGTAAGGTACTATCGTCTCTCTCTCTGTCATTCTTCTTCTTCTTCTTACTTCTTCTTACTTCTTCTTCTTCTCTCTCAGGTTGCTCACTCCCCGCCGTGAACCAGCCACCCCGCCGTGAACCAGACCCCGTGAGCTAGCCGCCAACCGCCGCGAACCAGACCCCGTTAAATCACAGATTTTTCTCTAATTTTTTTTTTTTTTTTTTTATTGAACCCGAAAATTGACTACTGCTGGTGGGGTCTTCTTCTTCTTCTCCCTTACAACACTCCTCTCTCTCTCTCTCTCTTTTTAAAAGAGAATGTCTTGTAGGGAAAGAAGGAAGAGGGTTTTTTTTGGTGCTCTGTTTTTAGGGTAACTACTGCTGCTGGGGTATTCTTCTTCTTCTCCCTTACAACACTCCTCTCTATTTTTTTCTCTTGTTAAAAGAGAATGTCTTGTAGGGAAAGTAGAAAAACAAAGACTGAGAACATCGTTTGATGTTTCCTAAAAATGGTCCGTTTTCGAAAATGTTTTTCAGAAAACAGTTTTCAAATACGTGTTTCCAAACAATTTTTCTGCACTGTTTTCTATCTTTTGCATCTCTGAGAACAAAAATTTGTAACATGGCCAAACAGGCAATTAGTCTTTCAAACGAAGTTCAATGTTTTATTTCATGATGATTGTTGCTTGCTGCTATTTTGGGGAGTAACCTTCTCCGGTATTCTTTAATTCCGATAAACTGCAGGGACAGAAATTTAATATCGAATTCAATACATACGGTGTCTTTCAAATAATTTTAGAAAAAATATTTTTTTATTCTTTTCTTCTCTAATAAAATATGGGGTATATGGCACATGATTGTGAGGGGTTAGGGTGCCAACCTAGTTGGGATGCTATCACTTTGATGCCTAGGACCCTCTTCTTTCAGGTAAAAAAGTAAAAATAATAATAATTTTAGCATGGAAGAGGGTTTTTTTTGGTGCTCTGTTTTTAGGGTAACTACTGCTGCTTTGGATTTGGTCAGATCACCAATGCATTAATTCAAGAAATAAACTTAAAAATGATTAACTATGACCATGTGATTTGGGGGAAATAGTCCACAGTGTTCGTACGACTTAAATTATTTTTACACATAACAACAGTATGTACGTACATATATTGCACCAATTAACCTCTGTATCCTATGAAAGTAACGATGAAAGCAACAGGGGCAATTGTGCAAAATGCTCTGATTGATTTACCGAGAACAAAAGATATATTGAACCAAACTAAGTATAGGAATCCATACAAATTAAGGAGAAGATGAGGGTAGAGAAGGAATCTAGGTCAGGGAACTTAGGATAATCACATACCACTTGTTGATTTTTATTTTTATTTCTTTTTAAGATTTCCAGTATTTTTTATCTACAGTCTAGAGCTCTTTGTTCTTGTTTTTAAGAAGTTATGAAGGTTTAATCAGTCAACTTTGAGTCTTCATCATTCAATTTTTGAATTGCATTTACACCATTTCTACCCATCAGGACCATGCCAGGTCTTTATTCTCATTAATTACGATTTATGATCGATCATTAATTTCTTCCATGCATGTCCATTTCTACCCATAAGGACCAGGTGTAACACCCCACACAGGGTTACCCCTATGCGGAAATGCCACAGTG